>CAJDYZ010011765.1:54431-69953 GCA_903986555.1 Heterotrigona itama
CTAGTTTGGATTCGCAGGCCACAAGACTAGATCTAGATCAAATCTTAGTGTAGATCTCCAAGTGCTTCGGATGCATCGACAGGCTGTTTTATGAAATTTGCGGTGAAGCTCCATTATCATGTAACAGAATGCAAAGTTGTTATATGTGGTGAATTGTCTTCAAAAATTATTACTGCAACATCTGTAAAATTCATATAAATTTCTAATTTCGTAATTTTCTAGCGAGGAGTGCGTGTATTTGAAATTGAATTGAAATGTGAAATGAGAAATTGAACATTTGATTTTAGTAAAATTCAATACAAGTTGTGTCGATTATTGTGAATATCGAGTCTTATAATTTATATATTTGACGCTAATAAATTTAAATGTTGTATTAAATTTCAATTTCAATTACGAAAAGATGTTCTAAGAATCGTGATTTGTAACTAAAGCGACTAAGCCTGTGTTATATAGGTAACTGTTATTTCAATTTCATCCGCACATTTGCGACAATGGATTTATTTTCAAATACGCACGAACTGAATACACATAAATTTTAACACTGAATCCAGTCGCAAATTATTATTATAATGAGCGAACCGTAAGGGATTGCACGTCGTCCGTATATTTCACACTATAAATTGAATCGTGCCCCCCCATTATACAAGGTTGGGCTCCGCTCTCAGGCCTAGGTATACAGAATATAAACTGGATCTAGGCCAAATCCCTCTGAGCCTTTTCGTCCCTGCGATACAATCACCAACCCATGGATGAATTGTGAGAAAATTTATTTGATGGAGTTTCGTTTTTTGTCCAAATTACAATTTACGAGCAGGAAATGCCGTTACACTGTAATTTTGTGCAACAGTCACTTGTGTATAATTATTTTAATCATGGTCGAGGCCGAAGAGGAATTTTCTCCTCTTAATTTTTCTCTCGTGTGTTCCATTCCAAAATTTTCCATTTTCGCATTTTACTTTTACATTAAATTTGATATTTGAAACATTTCTCTAGAGTATATTTAAAAAAAAAAAACTATCATAACGCATCTGTCGAACCTTAACACTATTGAAAAACTGTAATCTACGATGTCTATGTAATATTATACAAAATTTTTGCTGTAAAAGTGTAGATTTTCAAATTTCGTAACATTTGCGTGTGATCTGTTATTAACAAATACTTTGATAATTATTATACTTGGTGCTAACTTTTGGAATTTAAAAATTAAAACTTCCTCGGCTGAAAACTTTTAAACTTCGTTATGGAAATTCTATTTTAAGCTTGGAACACTACCGGCCTTCGCGAGTGCACCGCCCCGAAACACGAAACTTCCGCGGCAAACCGAATCGTCGCCCTTCCTGTTCCACACTGCGAAACACACAGCGCAGAAGAATAAGTTAATAAATTCATCGGGCCTTGAATTTTTCACTGCGAAGCTTTCGTACGCCTGTCGCAAGATTCATTGAAACCTGTCTATGTCGGTTTTTAATAAAAATAGGAGAGCTTGCAATCTGTAAATAAAGCCAAGAAGATATCTCTTGGCCCGTCCTGATTGTAAAACTGTTGACAATCGGCAGATGCTTTGAAAAATTGTTTTCATTTCGTTGTATGCAACGGACGTCGCCGCACAAAGGGATGGAGGAAATCGGATCAACAAAATAATCCTTTCTTTCGTCTGAAATCTTTTTTTTCACTAGGGAAGCTTGATATGTAAACTCGGCTAGGTGTAGTCGGCTTTGCTACTCGGAAATGTGGATCGCCAAATACGTTTCCACGGCTTAGATATTTCCTTCCGAATGATTTACATAATCCACGATCGACAGAGAAACCAGATTACGATATTCCTCAATGCGATTGTAGCCCAAGTTCTTTGATTTTCGCCATCTTCGAAATTGGCCATCTGCAGATATTTTGTAATATCTTTAAAATTTAAATTTTGTAAACTTTACGAAATATTCGCAACGGGAAAATATTAGTAGGAATCACACGTAGGTAGATACGTTTCGTTGAAATCGCGCGGTTGTTCGCACTATCTGTATTGCAAAGGCTGCTTTAAACACACACAAGGTCTGACTCTATCTTCGAAAATGTATCATAAATATTCATTTACGATTACGCGTATCTACTTGTTTAAAACACCCCGAAAAACGATAGTCACCATATCAGTGGCTAAATTAGTACGCAGAAAGAGATTTAAAAACAAAGTGGGAATAAAGTTCGGGAGGATCTATTCGTAACAATTTTCGTTGAAATAAATCGTACGAACAAATCACGCCAAGCAATGCCATCGCTGTTGCAGGATAAATTCTTTCACGCGAAAGAATTCTCGGGCGACAGGCAACCCGGACTCTATTACGTTCGCCACGCTCTTTCATCCAGCCACCCTCGCAAATTTCTGAAACATTTCTCTCGCAATAGATGCCTTTGGATTCACTGTCGCGCAGCTCTCGAAATAACAGGGCCCATAGTCAAGGATCAACGAGCTTGAAATGCTTGAATACACGGCGCGCTCTCTCGTTC
Organism: Heterotrigona itama; assembly: GCA_903986555.1. NCBI lineage: Eukaryota > Metazoa > Arthropoda > Insecta > Hymenoptera > Apidae > Heterotrigona > Heterotrigona itama. The sequence goes on from CAJDYZ010011765.1 coordinate 56,931, forward strand.
TCATTTCTCGCCAATAGATTCGCCGGATCGCGACGCGCGCGTACGCGCAGTCGCATAGAGAGAGGCCTATACGTGCGTATACGGAGTGTACGCAACTGGCACACGCGCTTCCCCCCCGGCATATGGCGCGCACGGTCCCCCTTTTCAGTTCCGGGGGAGAAGAAACGAGGGGGCTGCGGCGCGTGCTCAAAATCCCCACCAGCCTCTTCCTCTTTGCGCAACACGCGTTTCCCTCGCGCGCTGTGACCTCTCGCTCGCGCTCTCGTGCTTCCTTTCTGTCCCTCGTGCACCCTAATTCCCCTCCCCTCGACCCTCCAGAAACCAGCCCTCCCGTCTCACTCCATAGTGGTGCGGCAAAATGCTGAAACCTAACCCATCTATCGGATGTCCGTGTTCATTCTCAACGCGGACGCCATGCGGTGCGTAGCACGGAGGTCTGATCAGAAACGAGCACTACCATCCGCCGGGAGCAAGAGCTGTGTGAAAAAGTGACCGATGACGGATACCACGGAGAGATCATCGGCTACCGTGTCGAGGAAACCCCGATAACCCCGGAGGAATTTCGCACCACAGAGAGGACAGTTCTTCCACAAGTGAAACCACTCCCCCACTGTCCCTTCTCTGACCGGTTTCAGATACTTCGTCGCGAGTGAGAGTGTTTGAGAAAGAGAGAAACCCGCGAGCATCACTGTACATATTTTTAGTTGCAAGTTGCAAAGCTGAACTGACTCGTGGATTTTGCAAGTGCGAACGAACGAGGACGAATCGGTAACGTACGAGTACGAGTAATTGCTCGAGTTCGAGTTCTGGCTTCTTTGTTTGATTAGGCCCGGCGTTGACTACGACGCGTGCTTAAAACTCCCACCACCACCACCACCTGGTCCTTTCTCTACCCCTTTTTCTCTCGCGCGCGTGTTACCGCACGATACGTGTCACTCCAGCGTGAAACGCAGTATATATAAAATATCAAATGGGAGCCAACCTCTTGGCTCTTCATGCTCGTCCGGTCTTTATACTCAAACGCCATGCTGATCGCGACGCGGTTTCCCGCGAAACGATGCTACTCTGATCGGTAGCGAACGCCGGCTGTTAGCAGTTTCACCGTCTGAATGGAGTTGTACTTGTGTAACGTACGTGAATTTCGACTATCCTCGAAGAAACGTAACCGCGATCGTAACAATCGTCTCGATAAACTTGCCGAGAGGGAATCACGCGAAAGAAGGGACTTCACATGGTGCTGCGAAAATATTAAGACGTATGTCGAGATACTGGCCTTCTCAAGATTGCTGGCCACTTGAACTCCTTGGAACGTGTCCGTGGAATTTTCAGTAATAAGTGACCTTAGTCAAAGCGGACAAAGAGCAACGAAAATTGGTTACAAGTGCCTTAAGTAGATAAATCGATTCGTAAATAAGTGTTAAAACACGAACGATGGTTGTTCGTACGTTTGCAAATCATTAAGAGCGTTTCAATTCTCCATTTGAAGTCGTTAAAGTGCTTTCCTTTGTAAATAGGAGCATTTAACTGGTGCTACACACGATTCCCTCACAGTCACATTGTGATAACACGATTCGAAGATCTCGATTCTAATTGATATGTCACGCGACGCACGGACGACGTTCTACAATTTCAAATGTTAAGTATTCCATTAAGAAATAAAGAGAGAGGCACCACGGCCAATGGAAGTGGGTGGTGTACGTCGATTGTTATATTTCTTTTTAGTTCGATGTTTTCGCGGAGCAACGACAATTCAGATTCCGAAGAATAATTTCTGTGGAGTCGACGACCGTCGCGGAGAAGAATAGACGGTGACCTCATGCTTTACTTAAGCCGTTGTGACCGACGACGAGACAATTGGATCTTGGTTCAGGTCATCAGCTCTGTCATTTGGTAGAAAAAGAAAGGCCCCGTGGACCATCGGAAACTTCGGCTTCCGTAGCTCGTCCGTCGGTGATCTTAACGACAAGAGCTTCTTATTAAGTATCTGTTTATATTTGTCAATTTTTCCGACCAGAAAGTATACGCTGTCGTACCTGTTAAGTTGTAAGAATCGTAAATAATTTCGACAACCCTTCTTCTGTACAAAAGAAACATAATGTTTGCTACTGTTACTCGTTTACACAACGAGGCAAGAGAAACGACTGAGAAACAGACGCTGCTGTTAGTCTTGTAAAAAAAAAAACAAAAAAAAAAAAGTGCAAATTGGAAGTTCTTCGTGGGAGAAACGTGGGAGTTTGACTTGTAACTTTTTAACTGGCTGGAGTGATATTTCTTTTTTAGTCCTAAGAACAAGATAGTGTCAAAAGGAACCCGAACAACATTTCAGGAATTTCTAGAAAGATATTCTGACCCAGATATATAAACATCAAATCGAACAGTCGTCTAACCGTCTGCATCGATGATCTTCGAGGGAAGAGGCTGGTTTATTTATAAGTCTATCAATTAGATTCGTCCTCGAAAGGCATTAGAGTCGATAAGCTATTCGTCGACTTGGCTATTCACACGACGAACGACTCGTCCGACTTATTATTTACCACGATTTCGATTTATTATTTTTTCAAGACAAAAAAAAAAGAAAAGAAGGAACACTTCTCGTATATTTAATAAATTTCGCCGAACGAGTCTTCAACTCGTTCCACGCACTTTAGAAAGACTGATGAGAACAGACTTTACGCCAACGATCACGCTACGTCGTTCGCGCGTTCATTCAATTCGGTGAATGACGCTTTCTGGCTTTCTGAGTGTCTAAAGCGGGGAAGCGATCACGATGACGACTATGGGAGTTACGGTGTTCTGCAACAGGGTTCAAATAAACGGCAACGATCAAGAGCAACTGATGTTGCTGAGAACGCTGCAAGACAACGAAAGTAACATAATCGGCAACCAACCTCACCTGATAGTCCCGAAAAATAACAATAATAATAATACGAATGCAACCGGTTCTGCCGCCGTGTTGCCACCATACGACCCCTCCAGATTGAAGAAACACGGGAAAAACGGGCAACCGCCGCCGGTTGCTGTTGCACGAAGGAATGCACGTGAGAGGAATCGCGTTAAACAAGTGAACAACGGATTCGCGACTTTGAGACAGCACATTCCGAGTCACATCGCGGCCGGTTACGGCGACAGAGGCAAGAAATTGTCGAAAGTCGAAACTCTGCGAATGGCCGTGGAGTACATCAGGGGACTTCAAAGGTTGCTCGCCGAAGCTGATGGCGTTGAGTACGATTCGAACGTTGCCGGTAGCCAGTGTGTGCCTTCGCCCACCAGCAGTGTCGTTTCCTCGAGTCACAACGGTTCTGGCGAGAGACTCGTGTTAGAGGACGATGTACTCGCCGGCGAAGAGGACGATGGTGAACAACAGCTAGACGAAGAGGAAGAAATTGGGAAACAGAAGATTACATCCAAGTAATTCTTTTCCTTCGTTATTTTCTGTTGGTCAATATATAATCGTTTCAAACGTCACGTGAGAATATACACGTTCAACCCCTTAAGTGAACTCGTTTCTACTTTACTCTGGGGTCTTTCGTGTCCGAGTAAATTTGAAAGATGTGGGGTTCCTTTTTCCAAACAAGCCGGCAAAATCGACAACAAAATAACGTACATGAACGAATTATTATTTAAACTTTTTGATCGAAACTCCATTTAGAAGGATTGAAAATACTGTATTAAATTTTTTTCGAGGAATTTCTCATCATTCTCTGTCTGTTTGTTTCCGAAATGATAAATTATATAAATTTTCACACAACGATCCGAGTAGTCCACTTAAGCTAAGTTTTTGTTAATTAACAACTACATTAACTGAGAATTAAACCGTGAAATATTCCATGAATACATTCGGAATTCATTGTATGTTAATTATAAGTGTCGCATTGAAATAGTAACGATGATTACGTTAATGATTTTCTAGACTATCGCCAAATCGGACGACAGTCCCATCGCCCCGCGATTACTATGCATCCTCGATTGGGGATGAAGAGAATCTCGAACCGAGAACTCTATCGAACACGCAGAATTTCTCCCGGCTCTCCCCTAATTCGGTAGCGTCTCCACCCTCGGAATATTATGGACAAAACGAAGAGAACCTCGAGCCCCAAATTCTATCGCCATATAGTGGCGCCGGGGATAGCGAAGAGGGTGCAGCCACCGTTTACGCGGCGAGTCCGGAAACCTTTTCCGGAGCTCTGTATTATAAGCAGGAGATCACCGAATCCGGCGAATTCATGGACGTTGTCAGCTGGTGGGAACAGGAACAGGGCAGACTAGTACATCAGCAACACGCCCAACGTCTCACACACGTGTAGTAGAAAGGTTCGTGTTTCACGTTTTTCTCTCTTTTTTTTTTTTCTATAAAATCCTTTTATTGCTCTTTCTCTCTGTCTTTGTCTCTGTCTCTCTCTTTTCAAAAACTTTGTGAAATTCACACAAATAATTATATGATTATTTACGAAATTGAAGAAGATCGAAACATAGGTACTTTGTACATGAGTTTGCGTTGGAACGATCACAGATTGTGAAGTGTTTGACATTTCGATATTCAATTTTGTACTGTAATCAATAATCAATGTGCAAGTGAATTTATACCAGTGTCATTTCAATCAACAACTGATATCGATTACAATGGACATTTAAATTGAAAATATTCCAAATAGTTTGAAATATATTTTTTCGTTGAATTTTATTTGAAAGAATGTTTTACAGACAGTTCAATGTCTAAATTGAATTATAGTATATATTTCATACGGGACTGCGTCATTAGCAAAATTTAGACTTACACGCGCACCAACCGGACGAGCAACAATAGGCAACCGTGTAGCATTGTTTCACGTTCATGAAACTCGCATGGTCCGAGCAGAAGAGTGCTCATTGAAGTACTTTAAGTGGCTTGAAGCAACAGGACTGTTGATCGGCGCCGCGCACGTGACAATTACTCCGAGGAAGCATCTCCAAGTGGAAACTCGTGTACAGCGTTTCCTTTTGAACACGTGCTCGAGCGTCGACGCTCCCGAAAATAAACTTTACGCGTTGTAACCACTTTGCAAAGTGTCTCGACAACGTGACATTCGGCTACACTTGTGACCGAAGTTTTCGCAGCAATTTCGAAGAGATAAAAGGCGAACGCCTAAAAGGTAAAAGTTTTGCGAAGAGAAATTACTTGCAAAAATTTATCAATTTCGAGTAGTTTGTTTCCTCCGTTGGACGATAAAAGTAAAACATCTTTAAATTAATCAGATAACTATTAAAAGGATATTTCGAATTATTTATACATTAGAAATGAAGAATAGAAGAACTATCCATCTTCTGTTTCATAACATTCATCGTTTGTTAGTTTCTTTTGAAAGAAGCAAGTCATCTATTTAGATACTAGGTAATAATTTATGTCTCGTGATAAGATTACGCGGAAGTGTACTTATATCGATATCGAGAAAGAAGGTTCGTAGATGTGTCAAGTATCCAAGGGAACACGTGTCACGGAAATTTCAAGTTCGTGTTGGCTCACTCTGTTAGCCCGCTACGTTTCGAAAAGTTAGCTGCCACTGCGGCGTACAAAGTGCGCTCTCACAAACGGAAGTAGTTTACCATTTCGCCATATGTTAGGTATCCTCCTCGAAATATATCTCAACCAGACCTTTCCCAATCTTCGTGGTTTCCAATTGCTCGACATTGATCCGTTTCTCCTCCCGTTTATCACGCATATGCTCGCTTCCCTCTAGCTAAACCATATTCTATTTTTCTTTTTCTTTCTTTCTAAATTTCTCCAAATACGCTATTTTTGTCCTATGCATTTTTTTTTTTTTTTAGTAAAATTATAATATAAAGTATTTCGTTAAGAGAAATATTATTTTTTATTAGATGCCTTTTAGGTATTAATGGCATTAAATAACTTTGGTGTCTTCGGTGTCACTTTATTATAACAAAAATACGTTACAGAATTATTCCGCGCTAGTTTTTATTTCCTAGTAAGGTAAATTTTTTTTTTTTTTTTAATTTTGAACCCATGAAAATAGATTCCACATTATTCCCAAGATTTTCACTTTTTCGACACTGACGAACTCGAATTATAAAGAAGAAAAATCGGCTTCCTATGCAGTCCAGTTATAAATAGAAATCACGGTTTCCTTAGAAACATTCGTAACCCATGTGCGATGCACCAAGTTCGACGTAATATTTGGTGCATGTGTAGGTATATACCGGCATTCAAGGAGGCCATAAGGCGACAGAAGCTCTCCGTATTTTCAACATATGGATGGCAAGAGAATAGTGATTAAGCAAGGAATATAGAGACAATTTCGATACTAAAATTCAAGTTTTAAAAAAAAAATTGGAACAAGCTTTTGCTTCTTGCATTTCTTCTTCGGTGACAAAATTTATATTTTACATATCAAATGTATATTTTGTACAGTACAAATTTATGTTACTTGAAACATGTAACATGTACAAAATAATTCCACGCATATTGTATCGTTAGGATGGTATTATATCTGTATAAAGAATTGAAATAACGTTTTACTGTCACTTTTAATTCATTTAAGAATTATTTGAAGCTTGAAAAAAAAAAAAAAATGCAATTCTTAGAAGATTACTCGGCATCACATTTCGATAGTTGATTATCTATTATGAGAAAACGAGATATGTCTAAATGCTCAGTTGCATTCAACTTAAACACTGAAAGACTCGAGTTTCAGTGCCATATGGGTAATAGCAGCGCGATTAAGAAGCTTTAGTGGAACGACTACCATATGTCAAATAGTACATATATTTTTGAATAAGCGTTCGTTTTCGTTTCTTCCTTTTTAAGACAACGAACGTTCGAGTCATTTCCAAAATGTATCATTATTAAACGAACTTGTATCAACTTGTACATAAGACACAAAATGTCGAGGTTTTTTGCTTTGATAATTGGCAGCGACTTCGACAGAATATTCGACATTAACTTTCACGTTATACGCAATATTATTTCCATGCCGGCCGAAACTTTAGCTTTCGCCTTTAAAAAGAAACCGTTAACGTCATTGCGTTCTTGCGGTTCTTATAGAATCTCTTTTTTCGTACTTTACTCCATTCAATTACCCTGACCTTAAAACGAACTACCCGCGTCAATCATTCGAATTAAAATGATGTTCTGCTTCTGTTCTGGTGATAAGCAGTTCACCAGTTTCGATTTTTCTCTCTCTCTCTCTCTCTCTCTCTCCCCTGTTTTTTTACGGTCGTCAATGCAAAGAAAGAAATTTCCAAATATCAGAGGCGTAGCTCTCGACGAAACTGTAGCAATAAAACGCGTCTCCTAGGGAGCAAGAAGTCTCACGCGAATGGCTGGCCCGAAACGAGCCCTGGCGAACAACAGAGCAAGTAATTCTCGACAATTATAAAGTGAGGTCATCTACGAAATTTACGAGATGCGTCGCCGCGGCAAATTAATTTAATAAATTCCTTCCTTGGCTGCCGGTCACGTTGATATCGTCCCATTGCTCGCGAGCCTATCGGCCTTCTTTCGGCTCCTCCGCTCTACTCTCTTCTGACTCTTTCCTTTCTTCTCTCTCGTTTCGTTCTTTCACTCTTGTTCTTTTCTCTTCTCTTCTCTTCTCTCCTCTCCTCTCCTCTCCTCTCCTGCGCTGCTGTGTAACGAGCACGGCGAAACTTTAACCCTGCTTTAATCGCGTTTATTTTTCTCCGGCGACCGTACGAAAAGCCGGAAGTCGTTCGATGAAATTTCTTCTTTAACTAATGACCACCTTGTCCTCATACGTCAACCGAAATTTCTTACGGTGTAAAACGTGTACGCCGACATCGGTAGCGTATTTGAAATCGCGCTGTTAATCGAGAAAGATCTTTCTTCGCGACACGTGATACAGAACGCGCACGACCTCTATTTGCAAACGAAATTGTTATTTCTGGAAAGCGTAACGAGTGGCAGTTTGGGTAGTCTTCGCTCGTCGTGATAACAAGAAACACGGATTAAGTCCCGCTGATCGACGATAATTTATGTTTGTAAATGATGAGGTACAAGTTATCGTAACTGAAACGGATTAAATTTTCTATAAATACAGGAATACCCGTAGTCTATCTGTAAAAGTGAAACTCGTTTACGTAGATCGAGTGAAATGAGAAGCTTTTATCTTCCTTATTTATAAGTGTCTTTTGACTGTTGCACTCGCATTGGGTGAGAATCGTGTCCAGTCAAAAAATCTCTGACGCGTACTTCTGGGACACTTCTTCTTATATGTCTCTTATAAATAATTAATATTACAACTTTCATTTTTAAATATAATTCAAACCCAACTTCAATGATATTTTGAAGAACTTGTTATTTTTCCCGATATTTTCGCATGCTCCAAAACTTTTTAGCAAGACTGTACACACATTGAAATATGCGAATTTGTAAGAAATTTCATCTTTAATTTTTATTCATCGTGATGATAAAAGAAATATATGTGTACATTCAATCAAGTCATTCAATACAATAATCAGGTTCATTTATAATCTCCGAGTACTTTCGTGCATATCGAATGCATGATGTTCTCACGCGAGGAAACACGTTTCTATTTTTTTCCCCGTAAGGAACGAAACTGCGTTGGTGAAACAAAATGGTAGCAAGGTTTATGCAGGCTTCTCGCTGTTCTTTTCCTTCGACTTGCCTCGCCAAGAACAAAAGAATTTAAAGGTTTGTCATGCTGGTAACCCGCATGTTGTCTATCTTATCAATAAACATTACCAGCATGACAATGTGACGGCGTTTATATCGGCGACGGTTTTTCAACCGATTATGCTGTTCGAGGATTAAACCTTTTCTGCGAACGAGATTCAGATACTTTTTAGTGAGGATTATTTTATTTTTCTTCTGGAAACGTCTTAGTCAAGTACTATGTAACATTGACTGTACATTTAATTCAGTATAACATTAATCACAAACACATCTAATTGTATTCAAGTGGACAATTTTTTTCAAATATGACAAACAGATTGGACAAAATTTTCATGAACTAAGAATGACTAAAGAAATAATTCGATTAACCTGCTAAATATCATTATGCCTCGGATATATTTTATATATTTCTGCATTCTTAAATTGTTCAGATTTACAGATGAAATCTGTTAAGCAGAATATAAATGATCTGTAAATTATAAATCAGTTTAGGTGACATTGTTTAAATTAATAGATTCCATAGGAGTGGACGTCAAATTTTTAAATTTTCCATTGATACGATAAAAGATGGTTTGATAAAATGAAAAAAACTACCAGACGCTCTTCGGTCAGAAAGAAACACTCTTGGTGGTACTTCGTCGAGCCAGTGTTCCTCTTAAAAGCAATTTCCAGTCACGCCTTGCTACTGATAAACGAATGTCCTTTCAGTGCGTCTTTCTTTCTTTCTTTCTTTTCCTTTTTTCCATTTTATCTACAAGCGATAATTCTCAAGGACTACTTCTCTATACGTAATTGAATTTGTTTAACCCCGATTTAACGGACGAAATTTTCAGGTAAAAATATTGTTTAACACGTTTCCTCTCAAATTTACCGTATGTATGCAAATAACGCGAGTAATACAGCAATACATATGTTAAAAATTTAAGACAGTTGTCTAATATTGCATTTTCTAGAGAGCAATTCCCATGCAAGAAAATCATAATTCGTTTCGCCATTTTTATACAAATTCAAAACAGGCTGAAAATGAATAAAAAAAAAAAAAGAGAAAAAAAATGAGGTGATATAATATTTTAATTTAATTTTCTCCCGGTAAAAATTTATTGTAACAAATTTTTCTCAGCAAGTTTCGTCTAGTAATCTTGTGATCAAGCGACCGGTACCTTCCATGAATCTTCCCCACAAATACGTGTAGATATTTTTCCCACGATCTCCGAGGTTACAGTGGGGTGTCTGTAAGATTCGTTCGTCCGTTTCTGTACTTAATTCTTCCTGGTCCAGGTAAATAAGGATCTTCACGATCGCGCTGGATAAAGTACAATACAGCCAGGTGGGGTAGTGTCGTAAGATCATGCAGAAATCTTCTTCCTTCTCTTGGAAAAATGTCCAAACCATCTGGGGAGTATGTGGAAACTGTTTTTCTGTGTGAAATAAAAGTCTGTCGGGGAGAGTTTCTAGGGGTTCCGTTAAAAGTAACGGTTTTCTATTAGGCAAGACTATTTTGCCTGTGATTATTCACTAAACTAGCCTTTTCTTACCAAACTCAAATTAATTAGTATTAATAAAATTTTAATAAGATAGTTACTTACATTAGTGATTTCTCATTAATTCTGATGAGCTTGGAATATGTTGGTACCTCTTGGATTAGATTTATAATACAAAGAAATATAATATTGAACTTTAATTTCAACTATCATTGATGGGAATTGGAAAAATATCTGCCATTATATCAAAACTATTCTCGTATGATCTAAGAGACAACGGAGTGTCGCATGATACTTTAATCAAAATATCATTATTTCGACTTCGTCGTAAATTGCATACACAACGCAAAATGGTAAATATCAGGATGGTAACAATATTGTCAAACTGGAAATTTTTTCATCACCTACAATTGATGAAGAGTAGATATACTGTCGAGTATATGGATAAAAATTTAAAAATCATTTAAATCGATTTTTCTCTGTTAAAAGTCGTGGAGCAAGTTTTTCTAAATATTTCAAAAACTAAAGCCAGACATTATAACATGTATGAGATAAAAATTGATCAGACTCGTGCCCCCGACAATATATTTCAAGAGCATTGAAATCGATAATGCAAACAAGGAGTCGCTGCTGCGAATAGTTACCATTAATTTGAATAATTATTCTTATCAAATTTAAATTTAAAAAATTTAAAATTAAATTTAAAAATTCGCTATATTTAAATATATCGACGTTTAATTTGACGCTTTTTATTCTTTTTTTTTTTTTCTTTTTGTATGTTACAGGTGTACAAAATCTTGGAGGTATCAGCTCGTTCGAGTGATCTCACATGGAACGAAGAGAGTAGCTTCGGATTTATATTCCAATCGATTTTAACGTGACAGTAAGGATAACGATGAGACCCCGTACTTAGCGCACAAAGTACTTTCGTAAAGACAGCACTGCCTATGATGTCTTTCTCGGTTTTATCTCTTTTATTCTATAACACCTACAGTGTAATTGACACGATTCGATGACAAAATGTTTCTCACTCGAGTGCCTTGATCGCATTAATTTGGTGTGATTCTGTAAATAGAAACATATTTACGGTGAAATATATGTACGGTACAATGGAAAAGAAGGTGATTTCTCTCGTAAAAAGGAGTCGGAAATACAGAATAAAACTTTTTCATTAAGAATTTTGTTTTCCAGTTAATTCAGGTAACGTGGAATTCAGTAAATATGTCTGTTTTGTTCAATTCATCGAACTAGTCGTCACTAGTCATGTTTGTATTAATAAAACAATAATAGTAAATAATATTTTGTTCACATTCTCTCGTAAATAAGGACAGTGATGATATTTTGAAGCATTAAAAATAGACAAACATATAGTAATTATATTATTATACAGTAATACAATTATAATTATTATGTTGCGTAATAATAAATTAAACAATAAATATACAATATGTTTTGAAATTATATCAGATTTTAACTAACATTATTTTCTAAACAAACAGGAATAGTGATAACATGCAAAATTGAATGAACGAAATAAGACGAGGGACTTAACGAGATGAAAAATACAAAAGTATTTTATTCTGTGTTTTCAGTTTAATTTAATCAGAGGAGTCATTTTCTGATCGTATCGCAGTTTTTTTTTTCTTTTCAAGAAATTTCAACGAAAGGATATTATAGTAAATTTGAGATATAATTCGCAAAGATAAAGGTGGTACTTTTATTATTATATATAAAAGTTTGAAATTTTTATTATCGACTTATTACTAGACTGTGGATTTTTATGCTTCTATGGAAAAATTCAATGATACAGTACAAATATAGATCTTGTGTGTAGATCCCAGCTGTTCAATCGTAATCATCAAAAATATAAATCTGCATAAATGCCCACAATTTTCTGATTGTCATTAAACTTCAATATTATACAATATTAGGCAAGCAATATTTTTTCCTGAAAAAGTGGTAGACAGTTTCACGCCCGAAATATAATTTTTATATTATTGTATTGAACTAAAGTATTGTATTAGAACTTGTAAAACTTGTGTATTAGACTTGTGTATTAGACAATACGAGAATGAAAAACGATGCAGCATGATCGAAGAAAAAGTGTACATAGGAGAGTGCCTTAAATGAAATTGATACAAATCGTATTAAACCGATGAAACTATTTTTTCTACCTTGTACTTTTTAAACGAGTATTTAAGAAAATGTTTTACTATTAATATTTACGATGTCGTTTACTGTTAGCAACTAATTATGCAAGACAATACGCTTGGAGGAAGGGAAAGAAATTTCGCGTGCCAAGAAAGCAGGATGTTAGTCCGATGATATTATTTAATTAATTACTATTAAGCCTCGGTCAGTATGTATTACGTTAAGGAAAAATGCGAATTTAAACGAATTGTCACGCAAATTGTTCTGATTCTTGATTGTTCAGTATTAGGGAGTACGTAATAGGAAAACGAATTACTTTCATAAATCAAAATTGTATCATATTGTTATGATATCCGTCATCGACAAATCATCAGTTCCATTGTAATTACTTTGTTCGTGTACAAGTGTATACATACACGAATTACAAAAACATTGGAATGATCAATTGAAGAAATCTCACTGAAATTCGTCTGAAATTTTTCTAGTTACATGTAATGAGAATGACGAAGGTTATCATAAAATCTGAAAATTACACTTATTTTAATATTTATATAGCACTTGTCATGAAAAATTGTCTTAATAAATTGTTACTATATTGTTAATCAATGCTAGTTGAAATTTCGTTCGTATAGAATTTGCATTCTATTATTATTATTGTTCTCCGAAGGATTATGAATTTTTCATGTCTCGTTACTATGTACATACATAAAGAGTCGTATAATTAATTTAATGATTAATTTAATGATT
>CAJDYZ010011765.1:72808-84772 GCA_903986555.1 Heterotrigona itama
CATTTTTGGAAAAATATTGACTCTGATATACGATTTGCGGGTATTGTTTAACGGAATTAAATAACTCCAATTTTATTTAAATTTGAGCAATCTAATGATACCTATAAAATAATAAAATAGTAAAAAATTAAAATTAAAGTACAATAACGACAATGTTCAATAAGTGTGTATATTTATGTTTCTTATGTATTTTATCACTTTATGGAAAGTTGGTTTTATGGCGCTATAATAGAAGGTATCGACAAGTTGAATGTCTAATTTTAACAAAAACTATTTTTACAGAACAAACAACGATGAAGGCACTGATGGAGACTATTCTACCATTACATTTACAAACAGCTGTTTTTTATTCGTTAATTGCAGTCACAACGACTTTGATTGCGCTTTACTTTTACATAGAAAATACACGAATGGTTCGATTGGGAAATAAACTTCCAGGTATGAAAATACCAAAAGAATCGGTGCACGTAATTCTAAAAACTGTTGGAATTAAAGTAAAATATTGTTTAATAAATAAATTAATTGAAAGCAACACTGAAATCATTTTTTTCGTGTTTCTACAAGCAAAATTATCTGTATACGTGTAACAGAAAAATGTTGTTTACTTTGGCAGAACATGCAAATTTACAATATCATTAATAAAGTCAGTCACCATTATACAGTCGATCAAATTTCTCCTATTTAAGGTCCGAAAACAGTGCCATTTTTTGGAAACGCGTTGATAGTTCTACGTCTGAATCCAAATGAAATAGCCGACGAATTGCTTAAACTTGATATATACGGACCTGTGATCCGTGTTTTCATGGGGCACAAATTAGCTGTTATTTTATATCATCCTCGAGACGTCGAACTCATTCTCAACAGCACAGAGCACATCGACAAATCTCCAGAATACAGGCAGGGAATCTTATATTTAGTAGTAATTCAACTAGTATTTGGATAGTCATACTGTCGTCTTTATGCTTTAAACAAAATGATTTACGTACTTCCCTCTACTCTCTTTCGCAGTTTCTTCAAACCGTGGTTAGGAGACGGTTTATTGATCAGCACCGGCGAGAAATGGAGGTCGCATAGAAAGATCATAGCACCGACATTCCACTTGAACATATTGAAAACATTCGTCCCGTTGTTTTACGAAAACAGCAGAGATTTGGTGATACGTCTGCGGGATCAAGTGGGAAAGGAATTCGATTGCCACGATTATTTAGCGACTGTCACTGTCGATATTTTATTAGACACGGCAATGGGTATGAGGAAAACTGAGAAACACAAAGATAGTTATAATTACGCCATGGCTGTCATGAAGTAAGTGTTTCTTCTTAACAATTTATTTAATAGTTTTTATTTAATAGTTTAAATCAGTTCTCAGTATAATACATATTTTCTAAAAAAGTTAATAAGATAATTTGTAACGAAACTGCATCGATCCTTGCTTTATACGATTTTCAAACATTAGATATTTTTATTTGTTCTATATCAAATGTAGGATATTGAAACGTTATATGTAATATAAAATTTGTATTTCATTAATCTCTGATTTGAAGAATGAAAATTTAATTCCCTTGGCATACACGTTCTTAATTTCATCTTCTCTCTTGAAACAATTTACTTTTTTCTTTCACATACGCCACGCGTATTTTCTAATATATTTTTGATGATTGCGGTTGAAAACAGGCTGTGTGAAATCATTCATCGACGCACGTACAACGCTATTCTGCGAGTCGATTTACTTTTCAAATTCTCGCAGTACGCGAAAGAGCAACTGAACTCGCTCAGTGTCATCCATGGTTTGACGTCGCAAGTGATCGAAAGGAAAAAGGAGGAAATTTACAAGAAAATTTGCTCGAACATTGAGGATAAGGAAACAGAACCGAGAAAGATCACCACATCGGCGAAGAGCGACACGAACGTAAGCGACCAACATAAAAGTGGACAACAGTATTACGTTAGAGATGATCTGGACGAAATTGACGAAAATGACATCGGTGAAAAGAAGAGGCTGGCTTTCCTGGATCTTTTGTTGGAGCTTTCGAAAAATGGCGCGAAACTTACTGACGAAGAGATTCAAGAAGAAGTCAATACTATATTGTTTGAGGTAATATATAATTCTATTTGAGTATCATTCATTTTAATGTTAGTAGCATTGCTTCAAATATTTTAAAGCATTTTAAAGTTTTTCATACAATATTTATAATATTTCGTTAAACTAAATAATTAATCTTTATGTAGTTTATTCTTCGTCTGTAGTACATCATAGAAATTTTATTCAGAAGAAATATTTTGAACTAAAAATTACATTGTTTCACAACGCTAAGTATAAAGAGATGTACAGTTTTTTTTTAAATCGAGAAATTTCTATTGAAGATGATATTTTTCCTTATAATTGTGCACGTTTCAGGGACACGATACCACCGCTGCAGGTTCTAGCTTCACCCTTTGCTTGCTCGGAATTCATCAAGACGTCCAGGCAAGTACAGTAAAAATCCATTAACATACGAGCATAAAATCTACCAAGGTTTTCCTAATTTTCATTTAGTTTATTATTTATTTTATTTATTTAGTTGTCGTCGAGGATACCTTATTTTGTTCGCTGTATTTTGTACTGGTAAATACGGTTTCTCGACTTTTCACTTCAACGTTAGCAGGAATGCAATTATATCTTTACGATCTTCAGCCTTTTTAATACCATTGAACATCATTTTCGTGCCAGGGATAAATTGCCTCGGGAATTCCAAATATTCGTTCAAATTTTTCTCATCCCACACGACATCTTTCTTCTTCATCGGTTCGGTATAATTGAATCCAGAAATAGCTATATAAATACTATACTTGTTACACGATAAACGATGATTTGACCAATTTTATTTTGAAAGTTATTTAAAAATAATTTATCATGTGAAACTAAAAATTACAAAATTGAAAAATTTCGACTTCAAGATCGAGATATTCTTTCTTTTACGATACTTCTAAAAATATTATATGTATGTAACAATTTATATATAACTGTTTCGCTATGTTATATATAAATTTCCATGTATATGATAGCATTTCAGTGTAAAAAGGGAACAATTTATACGAAAAGATATT
Organism: Heterotrigona itama; assembly: GCA_903986555.1. Lineage (NCBI taxonomy): Eukaryota > Metazoa > Arthropoda > Insecta > Hymenoptera > Apidae > Heterotrigona > Heterotrigona itama. The sequence goes on from CAJDYZ010011765.1 coordinate 75,896, forward strand.
GCATACATACTACCACACGTTCTGCCAACTACTCCAAAAAGATTAGGACCTATTTTGTGCCGTTCGTCTTTGTTATACGTATGGCACATGACGCACATTCTGAGGAATAAAGTTTTCCCACGCGTTGGATCTCCCATCCTCTCACGACAAATTTATTACTCGGTAAAATAAAAGTTATAACGTGATAATTGAAGGTTAATGCTGCATCGTTTCTCTAAGTTGATTACGATGTGACTTGAAGTTTGCAAACAAGTGATACTTTGATTAATTACTTTTATGGGTATATCGTATTTCTTTCAGCTGACTATTCTTTCATCAGACCTATCGTCAATATTTTTTACGTTTATTTTGTTATTTCTAATATTACGTAATTATGCAGGAACGAGTATACGAGGAACTAATGGAGATTTTCGGAGACTCGGACAGGCCTTGCATGTTCCAAGATACTTTAGAAATGAAATATCTCGAAAGAGTAATTTTTGAATCGTTGCGACTTTTCCCGCCGGTTCCCGCCATTGCGAGAGAAATTAAGAAAGACCTCAGAATAGGTAAATTTTATGTATATGTTTTATGTATTGAACAATTTTTAAATTGAATATATCAGAAATCTAAGAAATTTAAATTTCCGAGAACAGTTAGTAATGGAAATTGAATAATATTTAACAAGTCTCAGAATAATTAATGATTACTAACAATAAATTAGATTTAGAGTTTAGCTATTTCACATTACAGACAAGGATATATAATTTCCAAAAGAATTTATAAAGTTTTCTTGTCACGCGAAGATATCATTGAAAATGTTAATTCATTTATTTAAAAGTATTATATGATTCCTATAGTGACGGGGAACTACTTAATACCAAAAGGTACTACGATTCTGATTCCGCAATTCAGAATTCACCGGTTAGAAGAATTCTATCCAAACCCTCATGCGTTCAACCCTGACAACTTCTTACCAGAAAAAATGCAGTGCAGACATTACTACTCTTTTATTCCTTTCAGTGCAGGACCGAGGTAAAGTCTTTTCCATTCTTATAGTTTAAATATACAAATACACATTCAGATATCACATAGTGTCGATATTTTCGTAATTAAATGTAAAAAAGGTTCGTGAATACTTTGTAACAAGAACGCGGAATAAAAACGAATTGATTTGTCATTTGGAAAAATAATTGACATACAGAGTTAAATATATCATAGAAATATATGAAGTTAAAATTTTCAGAATATTAATAATAGTCTTAAGAAATTTTAAAATGCAAAACTGCACGAAATACCTATATAAGATATCGAAAGTGGATACTTTTTATAATATTTAATACGTAAAGCAATCTTTTATTTAGCTTCTGTCTTTCCAATTATGTTCTCGAAAATATTAATTCGCATAAAAATGCACAGTCTAAGTATTCTACTAGCATTTAGCAATTCTTTCGAGAACTTTAAAAAAAGGATTTATCGAGACATTTTTCTTTTCTTTTCCCTCCTCTTTTTTTTTGTAGATCATGCGTGGGAAGGAAATACGCGGTGTTAAAGTTGAAGGTTTTATTGTCGACGATCCTGCGGAACTACAAGATCCTGTCGGATCTCACAGAAGAGGACTTTCGGCTGAGGGTTGACATTATTCTTAAAAGAGAAGACGGCTTCCGAATAAAAATTGAGCCACGAAATAAGAACAATTGGCAGGTTGTTTAATTGCAAATTAAATAATAATAATTTCCAATTAATATTAATTCACATTAATAATCATAAAATGATATTATCTATTATGAATTAATTTTCGTAAAATAAAAGGGTGAACGATTGTATCGTAAGTTCAATAAAAATATTGACTTTTCGTTTTGATGTTTCTACAACATTATTGTTAAGTTCTATAACGAATTACTAAATACAACATATCTGTACATCTCGCAATTGTAGCGATGATTGCAAGAAATTTAATATAAAACATTTATTCGAATCTCATTTACAACATCTTTCTATGTACACTTGATACAACATTGCGCTTTTAATTAAATTTAAATTAATCTAACCGTAACATTCTTTTCGATAAATTCGTAGATAAATTTGCAATACATAAAATATTCAACTTATCTGGAAGATATGAACGACTACATCGTTGTAAAAGATTTGTACATTGTATCTCGCACTGTGTTGTACGATCAATGCTGCAATAGTAACTTTCAATTTGCAACATTTAATATTTCATTCCACAAACAGATATTTAATTTATATAAAAACAAGCATTTTTAACTGCCATAAAAAAAGTATGTAATTTCACTTTTCTTGTACAAAAGAGTTTCTACTTTCGAATAGTAAATACGTGCATTACGCACAAGGTCTTTCTGCCTCTCTCTCTCTCTCCTTTTGCGTCAATCTGCAGAAAAGGAGCCGGAAGTTTGGGCAGCAGTTTTATCCGCCCGTTCCTTCCTCCTCTTTGGTAAATCTACTGAAAGGAACTGTACTGCCCACGGGATAACGAACAGGATGTTCATTAATATGAGGGCAAGCTGGCAGACTACGAAACTATTGGTCCAATCCTTCAGGAATCCTGAAAGAGATCATTTGCATTTAAAAATTCGTTCTCATTTCCTTCTAACGAATACACATCTTCCTTTTATAGTTTCTTTCATAGTTAATCAAATGGACGGTTGATAATGTTAAAACGTTATTTAACGTTGATAAGAACAAAATGGTAGAATAGAAGTCGATAATAAGTAAACGATTTGTAGAATATTCACCTTTACGAGTCATTTCTGAAATTCTCTTTTTTCAGTTCGAAGAGAATACAAAAAGAATCGTTATTTCTTGCTTTAATTTTATGTTAGTTATTTTTGATTGAAATGGGAGCGAGTTTAAGACATAAAAGAGTGGAAGATGTAGGAAGATAAATGTAACATTGTAATTGATCTTTAACTTAAATTGTTTTCAGTACACTGATGTATATATTCTACTCACCAACAATCGGACCAAACACTATGGAAATTACTCCGTTAATAGCGCCGGCAATTCCGTACGCTGAAGCAAATTTATCAATACTGATATCTTCTATAATTACCAGTGGCTGAGGTACCAATAACCACGATCTAACCATTCCTATAATTGTTATCATAACGAGCATGCCGGTCAATGTACCATTATATAGTAAGTAACCTGTAAAATAAAATAAATAGATTCGCAGAAAATCTCGATTCTTTTTTTTTTTTTTTTTTTCTTTACAATACTTTACTTCGTCGTGTAAAAGTTCGACGCGTATAATTTACTGTACCAATTTTTGCGAATGCCATGCAAATCATAGCAACGAAGAATATGTACTTCGCTTTGACTTTTATCATCAAAGTGAAAATCGCAAGCAATATCTTGGACACGAGTTCCGCGGCTGCACAGATGGTGATTGCTAGGGCTGCCTGACTTTTCGTGTAACCATTGTTGGTCATCATCAGTGGCAAGAGATAGGAAAACGTGAAATCGCTGGACAAGACGAAACTGATCCCCAGACAAATGTTCAGGAAACCACAATTCTTTAAAAGTGACGTTTCTAGAAGTTCGCCCAATATTTCTCTGCGATATTTAAAATTCATTTAATGAAGTACATAGAAGACGTTATCCTTAGTAATTAAATAATTCTTAGCATCGGTATAAGTTAGCTCTCGTAAAATAATATCCTTTGTTACATTCTTTTAAGTCACAGCAGAGAATATAATCGTTTATTGTAAAACTAAACGATCGATACCTTCAGAGATTAAAATGCTTGTTTAAATTTAAATTTTTCTAAATACTCGATTTATCTCGTTATGTTCTCTAGTCAATAATAAACGAATGCATGTGAAAATAGTATTCACGTACTCTAGTTGACTTTTACTGATATCCTGTTCTTCTTTCAACGAAACCTGAATTCCTATCTCTTTCTTTTTCTCTTTGATTTTTTCAGGATGATGCTGCCTAGTATCCCCCAAACTGCCGATACTAGTCATCAAATTCACCAAACTTGATGATGAAAACGTCGATAGTCGTCTTGTTAACAATTCACGCATCGAACCAGATCTCATTCGATTGTATATTCTGTCTTCCAGCTCGGATATCGAGGCTACTCTTTTCGCAGGTGACTATATTTAACGAAACATAGAAATTTAATTAGTAATGTGCGAAAGATACATTGATTTTAAGTAGAACCTTCAATTTACGAAATAATTATTCTTCAATTTATTAAATCTAAATTAAAATTTTTTGAAAAATTTAATTAATCAAACTTCATTTCAAAATTCGATCATTTTTCAATCGTCATTTCAATGTACTTAAAAACACGTCAGTGTCACGGATCCGGGTACTAAATATTTTCTTCTAAATCAATCTTAAATTACAAGATTCACTCGTATTATTTATAAACAAGAGTGTAATTAAATTATCTATCTAAAAAAAAAAGAAAATATTATATTAATACTAGAGAAAAATATTACATTAATAAAACAGTTATAATATTTACCACCAATATATATGAAAGTTCTACTTTAATCCAGTCCATAAATCGCGGGGAACGTTTCTTTTAACAGTTTTACTTATCACGATCTGCCAAACGCATCGTTACTCTTTTTTTTGGGATTTACAACACTGCTTTCTCTCGTAAATATGTCTCCTTTAATATTTCTTGCGTTCCGAAGCAACAACAACTGTCCGGCTCAGAACAACGTACAAAACTTACTTTCAACGTTTCAATCAAAAGCGGAACCTGTTTCCCGCTTTCGCCCTTGAGACTCGTTAGGCTGCTCCATCTGGTTTTCGCAGGAGTACGCACGACGTCGCTGTAACGACGATCTGACAGTACTATACCGCGTAACTTCCGTTCCTCTTTCTCGCGTTGCCTTTCCGCCCGCACCTCTTCCGGTTTCCTCGCGTGCCATTCGACAGGGTGCATCATCGTCATACCGACGATGCAATTCAAACTCATGGCACCCGTCATTAGTGCTGTCCCTATCACATGATCGACTCTTTGAGTACTTAGTATTGTACAGATAATCTTACGATCAATAATAAAACAATTGATTTATTTATTAGAACACAAGATAACATATTATAATATAAATATCGAATAAATTATATGTTTAAAGACGAATGCATTCTTATATTAGTTATATTTATCATTCATCATTCGGTGTTGAACTTTTAGAGCAGTGAGAGGAAGTTGGGGATCCTCGAAATCTCGGATTGTTTTTGTAATTTGAATTCACAAAATTTACAGGAACTCACGAAAATATTCGAACATTCACTGTAGAGGAAATCTAACATATCTAAATGTTATAATATTTATTGTATATTTATACTGTATATTTATAGTTATAATATCTAAATATTAGATATAATATGCGTAAAATTTCATTGAAACTGTAATAATTACATTTTATTTAAAAATGTATATAATATGAAAAAATATATGAAATGATTCAAGATATAATGTTTTTCATAATATTTGCCATGTAAAATGATTACCCAGATTTTATCGAATCAAACTTGGCCAATATAATCGCAACAGTCAGGTTTCAGTATTAATGAAATGTCAAAATGTTTTATATGATACATGATATACATAATATACATAAAATGTTCCTATAAATGTCCAAATATTTTCGTGAGCATGTTTATTGTGTTACCAATATTATTAATATCAAAGGCTCACCTCGAAAACCGTACATCCTCATCATCTTTTCAATGCATATGGGATAGGCAATTCCACCTAATCCAATGACAACTTGGGCCACGCTCATTACCTAAATAGGAAGAATTTTTCTAAAAAATTAAGAATATAAGTATGTTGACAATTGTCGGCCACCGGCCCTGTATTTACGTACTGGCGCCCTTTTCTTCACGAAGTAAGCGTTGAAATTTGTATTGCAGATGGTAAAGATGAGACCAAGACCCATTCCTTGTAAAAAATTTATGAATGCCATTTCGTAGACGTTCGTGATGAAAGCTAGACAGACATTTGGCAATGAGAACAGCAGTGCGCCAACTACCCCCACTGGCCTCATAGAATACTTCTTCATTAACGTGTTAGTCATTAAACCTGTAATAGAACTTGAAATTACTATATTTTATCTCCAAGTTGTTGATATAATTTTTCTAACATTAATACATTCATTGAAAATAATTTTACATTTTAAAATTTTATATTACCAGTATCATAAGTTTTTCTACTTTTTATTTTATTATTTGAGTAAAACAAAAATCAAGTGCTTTTTCTAATATTTTAGTAAACTTTGGATTTGAATATTCCAATCTGTGGAAGACAAATCTGTGTAAAAAGGAGAAATGAATTTATTCATAAAACCGTACATTATTGTATAAAAATAACAATCATTACAGTGTATAGAAACCATTTAAAGTCAAATATAAGTTTAATTAAAATTATCAACAAGTTTGCTCATAAATGATTAATACCAAATAAATTCAATAGACTCTGCTAATTCATTCATGAAGCAATGAAATATACCTACATTGAGCAAATAGTCTATAGGTTTAATACAAATTTATTTTAAATATCGAAATGTTGATTAATATGAAGAATGAAATCTATATTTGTTTAAATCTATCAAATAAGAGGAGAAAACGAACAACAAATGAATGTATTCATAAAATGAAACATAAGAATATCATTTAACTATGTATATTATGTAATATTAACAATAAAATATATGATTTATTCAATGGCATTGCAATTTGATTTAGAAATCGTTAACTATAATTATTTCTCAATGTCGCTCTTATCTAGTATCTGTAGAACTACGAAAGAATTACATAACTATCGTGAACCATCGTTGAATGCTTACCGGTAGTATTCTCACTATTTAATAGTCTTTATAATTAGATCTTTTCTTGAAAAATACGTGATACTCCTCGTTGAATGTAATTGCATGTACAGTTATATTACAGGAAAATGTTCGTGAATAATAATTTTAAAATGATACAAATTAATCATATAGTTTTCATTAAAAAAGTTCATTACACAAATTTTATTTGAATGAATAATATACATAAGAATATACAGAAATAATGATATTATTAAAACATGACACATTTTAATTCAATTCTAACGTTTTAGAATATCAACTTTAAATGTTTAAATGTTAGAAGTCAGAATTTTCAATTACAAAGTATAAAATTATTTCAACGACTTTAGCTAATAAATATATCTAGTTATAAAAGTATTTTCCGTCAGTATTTCCGATACGATCTGTCTTAATACATTTCAAAATCAATTATCGAAAGATCATTTTAAATATAAATTGCTTTACATTTAGAGATATAGATACCAATAGTTGCTTTACTTTTACATTTCTTTCGCAGCACGTGTGAAAGATTCCCTTTAATTTTCCTCGATTATTATTACATGGAGAAATTTTTTTCTATTCGCAAAGAGAGAGATTGCCCCCCGTAGTACGTATTACGAATTGAGAATAAAGAACAAACGTGACACTGAACGCTTGTGTTAAAGTTGTAAATTAAAGCACATTATTTGTAAGTGCAGATATGATTTTCACTTCCTGGAGTCTAGACATGTTCTAAATAAACGTAAGACATGTGACTGTATCTCGTAATGCTGTTATAAATAACATCTAGTTATATCAGTATACTTTCGTACTGAAAATTTTAATTTCTCTATCACACGAAAGCGTATGCTCGAAACAAAAAACGGACAACTTACCAGCAATTGAGAACGTTATCATGAAAACGGAATTGAAAAGTGTCATCGCTATGCCAGCTTGACCGTGGGCTTCAAGAAAGTCTCCAAATATTATTGCAAACGACGACGTTGGTCCAAATGTTGTAATCTGTCGAAGAAATTAACTGCGTGTCACAGAAATGTTCGTAGAAATGAAGATGCTCTTTGTATGGTAATCTATCAATTTAATAGTTTTCCAATCTTGCAAATTAGATCGTGGATTGTGGAGTTTCATTAATGCGAAATTTAAGGGTGCAAAAATTAGTGGAATGCACATAATGTTCAAAAACATAAAAAGCGCTCGAAATATAATAATTTGTAAGTCTAATGCTTACTACGTCAAACAAGTTTCTATTTTTTTAATTTCGTTCTAAAAATATAAATTTGCATGAATATCCATAGTACATACAAATAAGTATATTTTATGTTTCGATTATAGTTTCAACTGGACGAAACAAATATTTACCTCAATAAATAAACGAAATTCAAACAAACGATGAAAGAAGAAGGAAGAAAAAAAACGAAATGATAAAATGTATGATGTTATTTGGAAATAAATACTAACAAATACTACTATCATGGCGAAAGCAACCATCCATCCCCAGCCACCATCTGGAGCCAAATCTTCTAACGTGATTTCATTGTCGTCATCTTCATCTTGCCCTTCCTTGTAAGGTAGTAACGCGTTATTTTGATGTTTCTTTTCATCTTCGATCAAAATATTCGTTGCTTCCATCGTTGTTGTTCCATTACTCTTGGCTACCGTCATATTTCCATATAGTCTAAATACACATAGCAGAAAATATCTGTTAATTAACTATTTTCACTTCAATATTCAATGTTTCTCGGTTCAATCTTCTACCAGCACGAGTCACTAAATTTATTACCGAGCACATTTCCCCCCAAGAATTGTACACACTCCGATAGAAATTGTTTCACCCGTTCGTCTCCCTCGATTTTGATTGACAGAGAAATAATTTGAACAATAATTGACTAGTAAAAAACTATGTTAAAAGAATGTATTTTTAATTATAAGTAAAATGTAAAAGAGATGTAAATTTGAATATACGAACAATGATATGGTCGTACACGTTGCAGCATTTACTTAAAAAATCGCTCGCAGTTGTGAATTGAGAAACGATAATACAAAAAAAAAAAAAAAAAAA
>CAJDYZ010011765.1:94930-106000 GCA_903986555.1 Heterotrigona itama
AATTTCGATGAAAATACGTATTAATTCCTCTTTAAAGAAAAAAAAAAAAAAAAAGAAAAAAATATTGCAGGAATTAATAGAAACGTGCAGCAAAGTTCTATTTCTTATCTAACATCCTAGCTGCGTGGATACAGTGGAACGAAACCTCGAGCAAAATACAACGAATGTTGTCGAAAGATTGTAGAATTTCATAGTGGAAGTTAATATTGGAAAGAAACGGAATGGATATTTTTATTGACAGATTATGTCCGATTATTCATTCGATCAGGAATTGATCCAGCTTTTTATTTTGTTTAATTTTCCTTCACGTCTGATTGTAATTATCTTTTTACTTCGTATTACGTATTTTAGTGATACCTATTCATATTTATAATATAACTTATTGATATTTATAAAAGAAGAAAAGGTTGAAAATATTTCAGCGATATATTTCATTTAATTTTTATATCATTCAATGAAATAAGCTCGGGAAAAATAAATCACGTGATATTAGAATTTCTCGTTGTTTTATCGCGATTTCTTTAGATTTCGTTCCACTATGCACTATTTTTTAGGTTGTATTTCGGTAGACTTTTCGAAGGAACTTGATGGTCGACAGGAATGAGCAAAGCGGAAGTTGCCTCTTGTTTGTCGATAACTGCGTTCACCGACATCCTTGCCCGTCTTCTACTACCAACTATTTTCGACAGATTCGGATTCAGAAAGAGAATCGTCTTTTGGGTGTTTTGCATTCTAGTTGGAGCTGGACGTTCTAGTAAGTATTCTACTTTATTTGTTGAGTTGCTCGTATCTAGAAATGACCAAATCTACAAATTAATAAAATTTTCCATTTTCACTGCGATCATTGATGTACCAAACTGAACAATTTCTTAAGTACTTTTTACGCAATATTTTCTTGTCTCCAGCTTCGTTCTTACTAATTCTTGTTGATCGTGTTTTTGCAGTCATGGCGGCGCAATCTAAAGGAACACTTTTGATAGTAACATTCGTGGTAATAGGATTTCTACGTGGCGCCACTTTGGTCAATCTGAATCTTACCGTTTCTGAATATTGCCCCTTGAACAAGCTGCCCAGTGCCTTTGGAATGTTTATGGTATTTAAAGGTCTATTCGTTGTAATCTTGAGTCCTGCAATTGGTAAGTTTTTGATCATTTAACCGAGTGAAATTATCTGTTCGTGCACTTAAACTTTCAAGTGTTCTAAAACATATATTATAGAATCTTAAGACAGATTATACATATCACGTTATTATTAGATAAGGCGACAATTTTTTTACGTTAATCAATTTTCGTTTCTGCCTTAGGATACATCAGAGACGTCAGCAACAGTTATGCACTTTGTATACACGTCATGACACTAATGATAAGCGTCACTTTCATTACATGGAGTATCGAGTCTATATACGAAAAATTGAAAAACAGAAGATCTGTTTTAGCTAAACAAGCGCGAAACGCAGTGATAGAATAATCATGGTCGAAATTTCGTAAGAAGAAATTAGATTGGAGTTTTAGATCTCGATCAGCCAATGAACATTATTTCATCGAAATATTCTATTATTTGTATACGTGAATATTGTAATATCCCATCACGTATTATTTTCTATAGATATTTATACTAACCTGTTAATTGATTTGTAAAAGATATTTCACAACGCTATTTACTCTACAATATATAACGCAACAATTGCACAGATGAAAATTGTATTTGATAATTCTGCCTCTTATATTTTTTCTAATAATATTTTAGTTATAATATAGAGACTACTTACAGGCGTATTTTGCACATAACTATTTTTTAAATACGTATGATACCTCGAATTTTAATTTCGAAAGTCCATGTATCCAATTTTGTGATATTTCAACTTTTAATATTCTTGAACTCAATTTTTAAAATAAATACCTCATTTTCACAAATTTGATCTTTTCATCTCAAACTAAATATATTAAAGTATAATAAATGTAATTAACAATTAATATTCATTTAAATACTACGATATTAATTATAGATTTCATATTATTGTTCGCATAATGACATGTACCTGACATTTGTAACTACGTACGTTTCAAGTAGAAACTTCGATGAAAATTTAAAGTGAAAGGGCTAAGAAAAATTGTCCTAATTTCCATGTACAAATGTAATCTTATGTTAAAAAGTTACTTACTAATCGAGTTATTAAATCTGTACAATATTTCCCTGCTTCTTCAGACGAAAAATAATATACTGAATTTGTACTATTATTGTAATTAAAATTATACAAATCTGTTAATAAAGAGGATAATTTTGAAACAAATTCACATTCCATTTAAAAAAGAAATACATGAATCACATAATGTGCCTTATCATGCAATTTCGCATAGTTCAGAACTTATTTGTGATGATCAATTTACGCGGATCATTCACTGCTATAACCACCGTATTGAAATTTAAATTTCCCACTAAGCATTCGTAACCTTCGAAATCATTTTTCCTCGTTACGCGAATTATCATTTCACGTTTACAAGTCGATTGTCCATGCAGCGAGGCACGTAGGACCGCGGTTTCAACGACGGCATGTAAATAAAGCCGCGAGTCAGAGACCAGTCTCGGCTTGGAGTCGAGTCACGAAGCCGGTTTTTAATCGGCTGACTTCCCTTCATCGAGCCAGTCACAAATAGTCCGCAGCTCCGTTCGGAGCACATGTTTGCTCATTATTTTGCGCCTTCGGTGAGAAGAGAGCCACCAGTGAAAAGTTTTCCGGCCTTTCTGTGTTTCGCCAGAAGACACTTCTACTATTGAATGAATAAAACGCGTTGGGAAAGTGTGTCGTAATTTTCGTCGTCTCAGTCGTTCTCGTTCGGAGAATGTTGTTTCTCGTTCAGAGAACGTGTTTTCAACGCTGGCAATGAACCAAGTGGGAATGTAACAATGTAATCGTTTAATGCGTCAACGTCATGATCGAAGCAATGCGACGAGAAATGAGGAACTGCATTTTGCTCGAAGGGAATTGTAAGTATTCTTTCGCTGCGCATTAAGAGACTTTTAGTTTACGTAATAGAGAGATTGTATCGTTCGCTATAAGTAATGAATCGTAAGATTTTTTTTTTTTCTTTTTCCAAACAATTTTCTTTATGAATATTTAATATTTTATGCAAGTGGAAGGTCAGAAGGATTAATTGGAAGATCTTTCTTCCCACGTTACGTATTCCAAAGTGACGTTTTTCTTGATCTACGTTCTATTGAAACTGACATAATTTATACTTTAGTTTATTAAGAAGAATTTACGTATTTCTGTAATAAAGTTAATTGATTAACTCGCATTTTTGAATGAAATTGATTTACCTTACTTTGCATTAAATTTATTTATTTAATAAATCATGTTTTGTATAATAATTACTTTATCTTCATTTATCTGTTTGCACAAGTAATTTTCGTTTTATTTATTTAAACGTAATAATGTTACAGATCATGTTAGAAGAATTGAAAGCATATCTGAGAAGAAAAAATATTCATGCATGTACTTCGATCATTTAAAACAGAAAAGAAATCAGAAAATAAAGATTATAAAAACAGATAATAATCAGAGGATCGTAAAGAACTGTAATTTAGTTATGTATTTCATCTTATCAACTATTTTTATAAAATTATTCTCTTCATTATTCTGTAAATTGTAATTTCGTTTAATAATAATTAATCATTTCTAACACAATGAGGGATTGAAATGAAGTTTCTCAACCAACATTTACTAAACGTCTCTTTAAAGCATAAAATTCATAATCCAATTGAATCCTATTAAACATCTGAGGCTAAAAAAAAGTACCACGTATGAGTACCAAGTGGTCATTTTCACTTGGTCAAATGCTAGTTGGACAAATTAACGGGGATCATCAAACTATTATTAAACAATGGACTAAAATAGGATACATAATAGAGAGAAGTTCATTCTTTGTAGTTGAACCACGTTGTCATTAACTGGATTACTACTATCATAGTGCACTGGATTACTTACTGGATTACTATTATCATAGTGAACCATGACTAATTCGTGCATTTTTTAATTGAATTTTTCTTTCAAACATATAAATCAAAGCTTATTTCGATCTCTGAAATCTCTGATTGTAAGTCTTTATAATAATACTCGCTTTGCTAATTAATTTTTAAATATATTATAGGAAATATTAAAAATATATAAAATGCATCTTTCTTGTTTCCGATGTTATGTATTAAAATATAATCATAGTATATTTTATAAAAATTAATTAGATTAATTAAACATTAAGAAATACGAATAATCGCATTAAATAAAAAGAATTAATCATTGAATTACAGATAATGTAATTTAATTTCAATAAAACATTGAAAAAATAAAAATATAGTGTTTCTCAGTATCTTCTTCTGTATCTTATAATAATACACACTTGAAATTAATAATTAATATAAACAGATAAAATTATGTAAACAGATAAAGACACATATACACATATTTAATTTATAACAATACAATATAATAAACTTGAAAATTATTCCTCTTTTTTTTCGAAATTATGAATTATATAAGTCATACAGTAAATTCCTATAGATAAAAACGAATACACACACACACACACAATTAAACAATAAATTCTCCTCTATAACATTTTAAAGTACTATTTAAAATTTTAAATTAATTATTTGTAATGATGGTCTTTGGCAAGATCGTATTTACCTCGTCTGTGCTTCAAGTGTGAAGTCAATGGTACTGACTTCACTTTCACTCAATAAATTTATCAACAGAGGAACCAATTAAATAAATAAATCGACAAACAAATTAAATTTTTTGATTCAGTGATGTTCAATAAATCGTAATTAATTTGTAATAATATCACTTAAATTTGTTAACTCTCCACCGTTGTAATTAAAAAAAAAAAAATGTAAAATGTGAATTTTAAGACATCAAGTTGCAAATTAACCCTTCATAAAGACACACTTTAATTACGAATAATAAATAATAGCGAACGTCATTGACTCTTCAAACAGTGACTCGTTACGATTTCTCTGTGAAGTTACGGAACTGTAAACAGTTCATGTAATACCTACATACATCTACGTAAGCGTCATGTAGGTATCATGTTCAGCACGAAACATGATTTCGTAATTACATTCAAACAAAATTTTATCAGTTTGAATGATTGGGATATTGATAAAAGAGAATTGTTAGAATGCAGGACAGATAGTATTATGCAGAAATATGTGAAATGTTTGAGATACAGCAGCAAAATAATTTTCTATTTGTTCTACCTAGTAGCTTGTAAAATATAGCAGTAAAACAATTTTTTATTTAAATTATTCAAAATATAGTAGCGAAGCAATTCCCTGCCTGAAATATCCAACATATGATAATGAAATAATAATACCTAAAATATCCAAGATATAATAATAAAATAATAATATGATAATAAAATAATTTTTCTATTTGTGTATCTGATAAAAATATATAAAAATATATAAAAGTAGCAATATAATTTTTTAAAATATCCAAGTTATAGCAGTAAAATAATTTTCTCCCCGAAATATAATACTAAAATAATTTTCAACCTATTTAATTGTATCCCTGATATAATTAAAAAATAATAATTGGCACGAATATCCTCAATAAATTAAATTACCAGCAAAGAACCATACATCGTTGGCTCTCGACTCGTCGAGCAGCGACTCGTTTCGATTTCACTGTAGAGTTAAGGAATTGTAAACGTGTTGTATGTAAATACATATGCCTGCGTTGGCGTATATATAACGTTTAACACTTATCCAGAGCAGCCCGTATCTTATCATTTGTCCAATACCATCTTCGTCGACACGTTAAGTTTGCAGTCTGTCATCGGCTTCAAGACAAGTCAAAAGGAACAGAAGATCCCTCACGACGTGCGCTTGTCATTCCTTCAGGACTCGTAACGTGCAAATGAAAGTGGAATCTCGATGATGATCGATAAGATGTCACGTAGTGAAGCTGACAAAGGTTGGGCCTGGGTAATCGTCGCCGGCGTAACAATCATTAATGTGAGTTTCACCCAAATTTTTGTTGTTTTTCAATTCTACCTATCAGATCTGTCATCTATCCGGTTATCGTTAGACTGTGGATGACTGTACTATGAATCTATACTTTTATAAAAATAAAATTATTACTGAGTGAGGAGTTGCTTACTAAAGCATTTATTTCAGATATTTTGTTACATGTATGCTGATCCGCGAAACTATTCGATGAAAATTTGTCGATTTGTCGAGTAAAGGAAAAGATTCGATCTTTAAAACGGTGCTAGATTTAGTTATGAAAAGAATCTTTCAAATGTTTCTACAGACGTTTGAATTTTTACAATTAAGGGAAAAAAAAATATTCTTTGCAATTTTTCATTTCTACACAGTACTGGAATATTAAAAGAAAAAAAAAAGAAACAATCTTATGACCATCAAAGCTCTTATCAAGGTAAAATGCTTTAAAATAAGCCCAAGTTAATTGCTCTACGATTTTTTTCACACAAAGTTATGATAGTTTAAACTAAGATCACGTATTTTTATATATTATCTTTACAATTTATATAAAAATTGTGAAGTTTCGCATAAAGATTCTAGTTAACAAACTGTTAAGGACAGAAACATGTGTTTACTTTCGCTTCGTTTTAGAATATAAAAATCAAAGGTCGTTCAGTCAAAAAAGTGTTGTGACTTATTCTATATACTGTACATATATATCTACATTTTAAAAATTCTGTATATGTACATATATCGATATTTTAAAAATTTCATTCGATCTGCTATATAATTATTACTTACAATTAAATAAAGGAAATAAATTCTATATTATTAAATTTGTCAGTTCCGTAATATTTAAACTCAACTTTACAATCACGTTTATGTTTAACAATAAGTTATATTTTTAATAAATATTTTGAGGAACGTATTTCATCATGAAACCACTAAAAAAATTGTAAACAGGATAAATAATATTTTTATATTCGAAGTACCAAACGTCGATTTATTTTTTTGTACGCTTTCATTTATTTTCCCTTTTCTTTACACGTCTTGTTTACGTATATATTTATATGTATTACGTATATTTATATGCATTATATGTATAATATTACGAAATATAATCAGTATGATTATTCAGCATACTGAAATAGAACAGATATTTGCTTTGAAAATAAATTATATGTACCCAAGTATTAACTTCTTCATTTTTAGACATAGGTGACATTTTATGATATTGATTGAAAAAAGATATCAAGGGAATTAAATGACAACATTTATCAAGACACGTGTAACAAATATCAGAAATTTACTGAATTATCAAATCACTTTCACATTTATTCACAGCTTGGTAACACACGCTGTTGCTGCAAACATTGTGTACCATTATAAAAATTATTTATATACGCTATCGCTATATTATTTTAATATTATTGCAATTGTAATGTCACCCCAAAATTCTATTGTAAGCAGTTTTAAATGACCTGAGACAGTTTTTTACACTATGTAAATAAAATACAAATGCATTTTCAATGACCTGTGAAAAATGACCACGTTGCAGTTGGCGATACTTCCGATACAACAAAGCTTCGGTCTAATCTTTAGGGAACGTTTCTTTTCGCTCGATATCACTGCCACGCAGACATCGCTAATTGTTCATTTAAATGGCACGATCACGAGCAGCCTCGGTCTGATAAGCGGCCCAATGATGAAGAGATTCACGTTCCGAAGGGTCGCTTTTCTTGGCGGTGTCATCGTTGCCATTGGGATCAGTGCGGTTGCGTTCGCGGTTTCACTGCCCTCCATCATTATCACTTATTGCTTTATCGTCGGTAAGTAATCTCCATCGTACATTTATACAATGCGTTAGTCTCGCGATTCATGCTCAAATTCGTACTCACGAGAATGTAAGTAAAAGGACAAAAAGTGAAAGTAAAAGCGGACAAATAAATTCTGTCGCGACGCGAAACCATTCTATAAACAATATGTTGCAAGACTTTTAGGAATATTTATTTCTGCTCGAACATTTGAGGCAGATCTTGTTTGTCGGATAAATTCCTTCGAGAAGTGAGAATATTGTGATATTCATTCGTTCAAAGAAGTCATTGTTCCTTCTAATTTCCTCTGGATTTCTTTTTAAATTGCCAAAAATAAGAAATGCCCGGTGTAAAGATCACTCGATAAGACGGTCGATTTGTCAGATAGCGAATATTAAGAGATTAAATAAAAGATAAGGGGCATTTACACAGTAAGTGGATCTTAGACAAGTACTTAAATAGCAACATTGTAGCAATAGACTCTTTACCAAGATTAGATCTCTTTTTTTATCTTATAAACGAAAATGTTCACTTGTTTTTTAAACTATAATTAATACATATTTTTGGATTGCACACTGTACTGAATTTCAACAGAATAGCATAGAATATTAATATCAAATTGTAATTTATAGGTATCGGTCATGGGATCATGTTCCCAGCGACGAATCTAGCAATGAACACATACTTTCGGAAAAAACGTAACGTGGCTATGGGGTTGTCGGTAACTTTGACCGGCCTTGGACCTATTTTGATGCCTCTTTTAGTAGCGAAACTATTGGAAATTTACGCTACCACTGGTACTCTTTTGATCATCGCGGGCATAGCAATGCATTCATTGATCGGCGCAGCGTTACTGAAACCATTTCAGGAAAAAGAAGTGAGTTCAAACAAGCGTGCTCTGTTAAGAAGACACTGAATCGAATGAAATTACTCTGAGAGAATAATTACAAACAGGTTGATCAATTTTATATATTTTCAACTCGATTAATTTCTTTTTTTTTTTTTTGCAAATTGTTCTATCGATTTATTGGCTCGTTAAATGAACAATCAAACGACGATGAGACTGTGAAAGAGAATGTGAAATTTTTACTTGCGTGAACGTTCACATTAACGAATATTTTACTTTACGTATTTTTTGCATACAATGTTTCTCTTTACGAATGCATAAACATTATTTTGCTCGAAATGGTGTTAAAACAGAGCTCTATCGTTCACTGTCTTCTTAAAATTACGCTGAGGTAGCAACGATTAACGTTCACGGTTAGCTTTGATTTGCAATAGATTACAAGTATAACAAAGGACAATGACATCACGGCATCTTCCGCAGAGTGCAACGACAAAATTATAGCGAACGAAACCGGGAATGTGACTGACGTTCGCCACGATGGCGCCAATTGTCGACTGTTGGAAGAAACATTGGAGCGAAGGGCAAACAGTGCTGGGGAGCATTTGTCGAAGAATATAATCAACGAGAGTACGAAAGAAGAGAAGAAATCGATTTTGAGAAAAATAACAGAGCACATGGACCTTGCTCTTTTAAAGGACGGTCGTTACGTCGCTGTTATCATAGGTAATTCTGCGTATAAAAATTATTTCAGAAACAATTGCAGGGATCAGTAAGCGTTGAGGATTATGTGATTACGTTGGCGATTTTTATAGCGTTAATCTATTCGAGAAATGTGTAAGAAACAAGGAGGAAAATTTAATAGAATCTTAGGTGTTTGAACGTATCATTATTAAAATCCATTTTTCATGTTATATTTTTTCTTGTCCGCGGACAAACATATTTAATAAAAATATAAAAAAAAAGACAATCGAGATGACCAAGTCTGCAAATATATAAATATTATTTTCTAATTAACAACAAAAGTGATCAGCAGGTCACAGATTGAGGTACGTTTATTTAGAGATAGCTAGAGAATAAATATGGATTATAATTTATCGCAGTTCGAAAGTGCATTGATCGGCAAAAAAAAAAAGGTATGATAAGTATATCAAACCACTTTTAAATAAAAACAGTAGATAAGAGAATATTGAAGATAGTAACATTTTAGTAATTGTTGATTCGTATTCTATGAAAGATAATAGCAAAGATATATAGTCACGAATTATTATATAAATCCTTATATTACAAGATTACCAAATTAATAATAAGACACGAATGAAATCAGCACATAAAAGAAATGAATGAAATAATGGATGAAAAATTACTAGGAAATTAGTAGAACTAATAAAAAATAATTTACAAATTATTATCTCAGTTAAAAAACTGTGGAACACTCGTATTCAACATTACGATAATAATCTTGTCAATTTCTCATAACGATTAGCTTCTTTTTCTTATCTATCATTTGTCTCTTAGCATAAAAGATATGAAATATGTATACAGTAAGTATTTATATAGAGACAGATAATTTAGCAATATTATTATCATATTATTATCATAATAATATATAGAGACAGATAATTCAGCAATAATATTCAAATAATATTATTATCATATTATTATCATAATAACATATAGAGAGATAATTTAGCAATAATATTCAAATAATATTATTATCATAATAATTAGCTTACATTTACGTCAATCCTGCATTTGATTTACGACAGGTATAGGAGTGTCTTTAATGGGAGTGTCTTTGATATTCAAATAATATTATTATCATATTATTATCATAATAATATATAGAGACAGATAATTCAGCAATAATATTCAAATAATATTATTATCATATTATTATCATAATAGTTAGATAATAATTACATTTACAGCAATAATATTGAAATAATATTATTATCATAATAATTACACTTATGTCAATCCTGCATTTGATTCACGACAGGTATGGGAGTGTCTTTAGTCGCTGAAACAAACTTTAACATGATGATCCCTTTCGTGCTAACCGAACTTTCCGGTCTTGAAAGGGATTCGATCGCAACCATAATGTCCATCCAAGCTATCTCAGACATCACCGGACGTCTTTGCGTTCCTCTTCTTGCACACAAAGCTGGTTGGACATCTAGGAATCTTTACGTGCTGTCCTTGATAGGATCCACCGTTGGAAGGACCAGTACGTACAGCAACGTAAAATATTCGAAAATGAGAAATCGACCCCTTCACGGCAACGAATGTACGATCTGCTGGGTGGGTTGATTTCAGCTTTATGGTAATCTGCATAGTTCCAATGAAAAATGACGAATATATATTGGACCTACTTGGATTTTCTTCACGAATGATTCTCTTTTTCTTTTCTAATGTTTTTTTTTTTTT
>CAJDYZ010011773.1:110338-121504 GCA_903986555.1 Heterotrigona itama
CTTTTCCCTCGAAAATTATAAAAGTTCAAACGTATCTGAAAACATTGAAAAAATTTTTTCGCAATTGGACCGGCCATCATTTTCTCTTTACAAGGGTACTTTTCAAAACTTGTACAATTTTTTTTCCATTATTTCGTTGAACGTTGATAGTCGGGGTTGATCGGCTAAAAATTCAAAAAATCCTAACATTTGGGTAAAATGGAGAAAAGAAAAAAAAATCGTACAGCGAGCTCTAAGGGATCATTGTGAAATTTCAATATTGGATTTAGTCATGGAAAAAAATTTTTAATATTTTTATACATGCTTGAATTACTACCGAGAGAAAAATATGGTCACTTTCGCATGAGAAAGTCAAAATAATATTTGGAAAGAACAAGCTTGCGTACTGGCTTCCAAATGAGTGGATCACTTTTCACGAAGTTAAATCAATTAAATTATCGATAATTTTTCAGTGTCACTGATACGGTTATCCCCTTCACTGTACGCACCTAACCATCAAATAATTACCAATCGAATTAAAAGCTCGTCGTCCAATATCCTTAAAGTACTGTCATTCGGAAATTTCAAATAAATTCTTTTCGCTAGTCCGTCTTACGTGCAAGAAGGTGGAAGCACACCGTACCGGAAAGTATCCTTCCCTCGGCCATCAAAGAGATATCAATTTCGGATTAAGACTTCCCCCCTCCCCCCTCGCCCGATATCGAGAATTCGATAACCAGCAGGCCGGTGAAATTTTCCTACGCTGCCTACTGCTACTTATTTCCCCGTGGCCGTTGGCCACGCGGGCTTATTAGTTAATGGAAAAGATGAACGCGGAAAAGGAAGGACTGCCGCTCTCGCTGGAAATATGATTAAGCCTTTTTCACGCGGTCTGCGGAGAGAACGGTGTCGTGGCCCTCTCTCTGGCACGATCTTTGCCGCTCGTCCCGAGACTCGAACAGACTGATCTAATTACGTCGAGTGAAATGGAGTCAGAATGCTGAAAGGAAGCGTGGCCTGGCTAGACAGCGTGCACGCTTAAAGCACGACAATGGCTGGCCAAAGGGATGATTGCGTTATGGAGGGCGAAAATTTTCGGACGCCGGACGGTTGTGTTTACCATTTCTTTCCCGAACTCGCAGGGAACTCTGAAATTGGGAATTGGGGATGGTTTGGCATTTAAAACGGGGACAGACCGGTTAAAATGTTCGTAAGGTGCATAATTCGATCAGCTCGGTGCACTTTGAACGAGAGAGTCTCCTCTGCGACACGGTTTAATGGCGCAATCGGTGCCCTGCTTTGACGTTGCTCTTCGCGTGTCTCGAGTCTCAAAGTAAATCTTGAATAAGATCTGCATCTTGCCTCTTGCTGAGACCCCGTTCGACGCAGATAGATTTCTACCAGAAATCACGAGAAATCTTACGAACGTTTGCGCGAAATTCGATTTCTTTGCATCCAGCTGCAATGTTACGTAAAGTATGTATCAGCCGTAATGTTTGCGGTTCGCGTCGTTGTTTGAACAGACTGACACGTCACCGCCCACGCCCTGGGTTATGTCCTCCAGTTAATTTATTAATTAATAATATCGGTTGCGAATTTCTTCTTTGTAATTTTACGAGTTTACGTCGAAACAGAAGGTATGATGATTCGTAACTTGTAAAAGTCTATGTTAAATTGATATTTCATTTTTCTACCGTACAAAAATACGTTTGCCTTAGCTTGTAAAATAACGGCAACAATATCAATTTAATTGCACGTCACGTCACCGTCGTGGATTTTCATATTTCTACATTCAGAAGTCTCTCGTTCTATTACTCTTCATCAAGGTTGATTGTTCAAACCCGCCAATAAAGATCAAAGATTCCACGGAAAGTTCTGAATGTTCCATCGACTTGAGCTGGAGGCCTTTGGAGGAGCGAACTGCGCCAACCTTCCGGCGACAGAGACGCGAGAGAGAGAGGCATTAGTTCACGCACGGGGAAGCCGTTCGTCGCAATTCCGTGGTTCCCACGTCGTTGAAACACCGGCGTCGCGACGCACCCGCAGGAATCCGCGTCGACGTCGAAGCCTGCTGCCGGAAGCAGCCGCGGCCCTCCGAGGATGTTTGCACGCATCCTAGCTTCGGAATTCATACTTGACATCAAAGCAACGTCTGCTCGATGCATTATGTTAACGCACACGCGTACACACGTATGCGGTGACGAGCGGGACGACACGAACAGTTTACGTTGTCGTGCGTGCTCCAATCGGCGCGAACGGACCGACGCTGCGCCGCGCTGTTTCGTCTGTTCGCTGCCTTGAGTACCAGCCGTAATTACTCGGCGTCGCGCGTCGTCGGTTTGCAACGCTTGATTACGCCTCGACGAATCGTCTTTCGTTAGGTTTACTCCGGGATTCCTTGAAAAAGCTTTGTTTTTGGAAACATTCTGACCAACTTGCGAATTTTTCGGCGTATTATATACAAATTTTTATTATTATAAATATTTTTATTTTATTATACATTATTATTATTATTATACAAATATATTGTATTATTATATATATTACATGTCATTTTATTATACATACCTCTTAGTTAGTTTAAATATAGTCTTTCTTTTATATCACAGCGAAAGTATAATGACAATTTTGTACGAAGCAAATATGTTTGCCAGTCGTAATTTCTTAAAACCTTTGAGACTCAGATTCTAGTAAATTCTTTTGTAATGTTTCTGTCAGATTACATTTATCTGAAAGATATATCATTACTTTTCCACTACAACCGATCTAATAGATAAAAATTGTTTCGAAACTTGTGATCGAATAGTGCGATCAGATGTAAATTACGTTATTAGTCACGTCCGTTTTAAATCTCGTGCTGCAGTTTTCTATTTCGTTATCAGTCCAACGCAGTCTCGTATTGACTTATGTTTATCTGATAAGATAAAAAGAAACAGAAAAGTGACGTGTTGGTTTATGTAGTTATGTAGTAACGTTTATCGAATCCAACCAAGCCAAGTGATTCCGTTACGTTGGAATTCGAGAAATTAAAGAGCTGATAATACGCAGAATCTTTGCAATACGTGATCATTGTAATCTCCTTTTATCGACGACCATGTAATTAATTACGTTCAAGCAGGCAATTATCTCTCGCGACGTATAATATTTCGAACTTTTTGATTGTTGCGCAACGAAAAATTGAATCACTCCGTTTGTATTTAAATTGAAAATTCGAGAGGAATTTCTCGAAAACAAAAAAAAAAAAAAAAAAAAAAAAGAAAAACACTGGGACTGAACGTACGGTGTATATGAGCGAAATTTTATTAAATCTCTTCAAAAATTGATGAGCTGCGACTCTCGATTGTTGCCGTCGACACTCCGCGCCGTATTAATTTCCCTGCTGAAAATAATCACGGAAATAACGATATTCCGTCGACGTCGTTTTAATGAAATGTCACGGATCGAATATACGGTAGCTCGATACGGAAAATGGAATAATGCGCGTAACGTACGAAGTTGCTACCGTACAGGCCGCTGTAAACGAACCGGCAGATTAAAATGGAATTGCCGGAAAGAAATTTGCCATCGCGATCCTGCGATGGTGAAATTTGTCATTATCAATCAAACTGGTCATTTGTACCAACAGAATATCGTTCTTTCGCGTCAAATTAACCATCCAAAGAGCACGTTGGAATCACGCACGTGCGTGCAATTCTTCCTTAACTTTTTCGCTACAGCAGATACTTTAATACTTACGGCACGAACGACGAAAATTTTTCGCAGAAAGTATATTGAAATAATCAAAACAATGAATTGCGCACTGCATTAAACAAAAATATTATTTATTTATTCGCGTTCTGTTTTGAATTGTCAATGCACGTGCTAAAAATTGAACAGTAACTTTAACTTTTATCTCATATAACATATCTAATAATCTGGTAAAGTGTGATACAATTCGAAACATGGGTCAGTACACAATATTCTGCATCACACTTCTTTTTCCTTCACTCGTTTGCATTTTTGTATTTCAAATTTTTGTATTGTTTACGTACGCAGACTGAAAAAAATGCCCTTGAAAAATGCCTAAAAAAAGGCTCATTATCGGTATTTTTACCTTTCGATTTACACGCACATGTTCTATTTGAGCTGTATGTTTGTAAAATTTATTTTATTAAATATAAATTTAAGCGCCTTCAGTACGGTTCAAGTAACGTGAAGTGAGCGCCTATACATAGGCGTCCCTCCTTTCAGCGGACCGTAGTAAGTTAAGCGTCTATGGGTGCCAACGGTGCCGCGAAAGTAAATTTTAAAAGCGCCTTTAGGCGCTGACAGTAGCCAAAGGGTTAAACGCGCGTACTTCAAGAGTGACACAACTTGTGTGTCGTTAGAAATCAAGGCGAGCGACGTGGAACTGCGAAAGCCTTGCACGCGTGAAAAATTATTTCAAGTTCCTGCAACAGTAGTGCATAGGCAGTCGACTCGCAAATTGACTGAGTCCTGACCCTGTTGGTAAAATACGGTTGTCCGGATGAAGGTGTGCAGGGTTTCTCTATCTCTTTCCCACCTTCGAGCGTCAACTTCCTTTCTTTTTCTTTCCTCTATGCTTCATTCTGTCCTCCGTTATTCCATATGGCAGGTCGTCTCGTTTGAACGGCAACCTTCTTGCCTGATTCACGGCAGTCGAGGCAGCTGGGCGCGAAATGCGATAAACTGTCGCGAATCCCCCGCGAGTGACGACGTCGAAAAATATTTACTCCTCGAATGCCCGTCGGGCGTTCCTCTTTCCTAAGCTTTTACCAACCCCCTCGGTTCTCCGTCACTATCCCGCGTCTCCCGCGTCCTCGCCAGCCTCGTTTCAGGGCTTCTTCAGCACTTGCCGAGGCCTCTTCCAGCACGCTTCGGCAAGAGCTCGTTTATCCGCGGGCCAACGGTATTTACATAAATCAGCCATGCAATCCCTTTTTATATTTCGCGAAAACACGTCCCGAATATACGTATGCGACACAGCATGTGAGTGAATGTACGCGCGCCCCTCTCACCCTTGTCCTCCAGGCCGAAAAACATCTGAAACACACTGTGCTATGTACGCGTCCACGGTGTTTCCGGGACGGGGCAACTTTTTTTCTCGTCGTTCTTGCGAGATAAGCGGGTCACTGGGAAAAATGCTCTTCCTTTTGCGTCTGGCCACGTACCTCCTCCCTTTCCGCGCTCTCTTTCACACACACTCTTCTTGCTCCACTCCTTGCTCGTCTCCTCTCTGTTTTCTTTTTGTTCTCCCGTCCTGTTTTCCTTCCCCCCCCCCGTCGCCCCGTTTCCGTTCATTCTTCTGCACGGTGGCGGTGGTGAAAAGTTTTGCACGCGCGCCACGGTGAATGAGAAATACGAGGCCCTCCGCGACCCACCGCTTCCCCGGGGCTTTCATATCCTCCCGCGTATCACGCTTCCCTGAAGCTTTATCTCCGCATAAAAGAACCAGCCGAACGAATTCGCCGTTCAATGAATTCGGTGTTACGACCACGCGTAATAAATAGTCGTTTCCGGCTTTCGTACTTGGCAACGTACGTCGTCCTCTCCCTTCGCTCTTCGTCGTTCGCGGAACTTTTCAACGCGAACATCCTTTTCTTCTCGTTCCTTCTTCGCGACACGTACACAGTGTGTTTAATAAGAACGTGGACGCTGCTTCTCTGAAAGAGAATATTTTTTTTCTTTTCCTTTGTCTTAAGAAATTTTGTACAGATTGATAGCGCATCCGATCTCCACTACACACGCTTTCCATCAAGTCTATCGAGACCATCGCTCTTAAGAAAGCATGTCGAAGAACATGTAGCACGAGCCTACGGAAATATCGATCGTTTCCGTTGGCGAATCCTCTTTTCTGCCATGGTATCCCTGTCTGTCCGCGGAAATCCAATTGTCCAGAGAACTGTCAAACATCCAATAAAAGTGCACGTTTGACGATTTTTGAGACTTTATACATCTTTATAGACAATCGAGAACGTTGAAACCAGTGTGAAACAGTCTTTAGCGGATCTTTAAGAATCGAAGCCACTGTTGCACGGAACGAAGGAAGGAAAACGGTATATCATCAAACATACTGTATTCCAGACGCTGATATGCTCGCGACGATCGTCTGTTCTTTCAGAGAGCAGTCGCGGGTCTCCGCGTCTCCGGCGAAATAAACAGATGTACGTACACACCGACGCGGAAATAGACGAGGGGATGAGACCGAGAGCCGCGGTACTTTCGGTTAATGAAATTGAGGTCGAGTGTAATAGGCTGAATTTCCAGTTGGCTTTGATGTCGACGTAACCAGACGCGTCCCGTCCCCAAGCCGGTCCACCGAACCGATGCTTGCTGAAATATTAATTAATCGACGAAAGACAAACGCAGCCATGGACGCACAGACGTCCGATTACTTTCGACCTTCCGGATATAATTAATTAAACGCGATCCGCGTGAACGCGGATTGTTTCCTTCCGCACACTTTTTCCCCACGCTCGCTGAAAATCGAGCACGTTGGCCCCTTCTGGCGATTAATTACTCCCTCTCTGCTGCTCCTGCGTCGCGCTGACAGTTTGTTTCCTATCCGGGAAGCAGGAAGACTTTGCCACTCGTTGTCGTCGATCAATTTTCGTCGCCGGCTGAGAAACTCGGATGAAACGACGGATCCTGCTCGTCGCGGATCCTCGGATCGTGATCGAGCGTCGATTGCCAGTGTGTTTTGCGTTTCGAGGGAGGCGCAGGTGCGAAAACGACGGAGGACGCGTCGAGCGAGTTCGACGTAATTGTAATTAATTTTATCGGGACTTGGAAGTTGCGTTGCGGGCTAGTTGGTACGCGACTTAAGGCAGGGACGGCGTGTGGATGCGATGGGTTATACTCTCGGCGTATATACTTTAATGGAGCTTAACGAAGTTTTAACGCGCGACGAAGGTTCAGCCTCGAACTCCTGCGAAAGATTCCGAACGTTTACCCAGTTTCAACTCGCAAATATTGATGCAGCCGGGACGCTGCGTGAGTTTAACGAGTCCAAGTTCTTCGGCGGCAGTTCTAAGCCGCTCTAATCTTACCGTCGATCGTAATTTCCAAGGTGAATTAATTCACCGTTCTCTGTACGCGAGCGTTATTGAAGGGCTTCCGATGCAGTTTGCGGTGGGCAACGGTTCGAGAGTTCAACGCCGGCTCTCGTTAAATATCGTCTCGTGAAATTCGGAAACCATATGGGGACATCGCACGGTTACTTGTGTAAATCTATTCTGCAACAGCTGTAACTTCCGAGCAGCTTGGTTGCCACACCGCCGCGGTTACACTGCGGACGCGTGCCCCGACAAATGAAACAGATCGACAAATCCGAAGAACGACGTAACTGCCGATCCTTGAGAGAGGGAACGTCGAATAATAAAATTTATTTCCCTCCTTATTTGTTAATGCCGCTTCAGCACTTCCAATTCCGAGTTGTTTTAGTGCACTGCGAAAACGGTCGCAATATATTAATCTTTTACACTTGAATATTCCTTCTGAGAGGACATCTTCCTTTTGTAATTTGCTGATAATTAAACAATGGACGTGTACATTTGGTGTGGTGTATAATAGTATAATATCTGAACAGAGTGAGAGCTACGGTGAATAGCATAATTGGAACAATGAAAAGTCGTGAGTCATTTAAATTGATATAACTTTGTGGAAAAAAAGATCATAATAATCCAGCTTGAAGTCTCATTTTAAACAGCGAAGCTCCTATTTTGACAGTCGTGAGTTCCTTTCTTTTGAAGATGACTTTTATACATCATATAGCGGGGGTGGATGAGGGCATATTTTTCTCGAAAAATGTAAAAATTCAATTTTACCTCCGTTTAGACCATACAAATAACTTTTCATTTACGCATAATTTAAAAGTTATTTCAGATGTGAAGTTATCTATATATCTCTCACCTTCAGTAACCAAGAGTACAGCCCAGTCGTGAAGTCAGATTTCGTTATGATATATTTCGTGACGTCGAAATGTAAATCGATGTTTTCACGCTGTCACTTTGATGTCGTCGACTTTGTATGAAGAATTCCGACAGTTTCTTTGAATAACTGCGCGGAAAAAAATTCGCTCGCGTTATTGCTTCGAAGCCAATTTAACAAGAAGGAGGGAGGAGAGAGAAGAAAAAGAGAGAAGAGGTGAAAGCAATGCGGAAAAATCGCGAAAAAATCGGTTTCGGAAGAAGGCGGGCAGGACGATTATATCAACTGACAAACGGAGCGAAGCGCGTGGCCGCGTTTTCCACCGGCTGACCGTAATTTACATTTGAAATTGCTTCGCGAGCATCGTTTCAATTTTTAACGATACTTTCCCGTGGACTTTCATCAACGAATTTCCGCTGCATTCGGAATAACGGCCCCGTTAATTACGCATGCTAACGACCGCTAATTTCCACGGTGAATTGCAAACGCATTGTTCGCAAACGCGTGAACAATCGTGAAAGGAGTTTTACGATTTTATTCGGCCTAAACGATCCCTTCCCGATTATTGCGTTGCAAGAGTAATTTTATCACGCGTATTTATAATTCGATAATTCAGCCAAGGCCGCAAAACAACCTCATCGATCACGTCGATATTCAAAATTTTTGTTCTTTAATCGGATACTTTCAAAAGTCTCGTGAAGAATGTCATTTCGTGAATCGAGTTACATCTTCGTTGTTCAGCTCGATTATTGTCAGACACTTTTAAGAATCAAATATTTTAATTCGAATGTACCCGATCGGGCATTGTTTGAATAAAATATTCGAGAAATGATTATTGAAGTAACATGATTTTTCTATATCAAATGAAACAATTTCTAACTCTATTGCTCTAACTTTCTGCTGAGATTATTTGTTACTTTATTTCAACGAATCAACCCACACGAAGGACCATTTCGATTTATCTGACTGATAAAGTTACCTTCCTTGAGTTATTTTCGAAATGAAAACCAGTGCAAACGATTCGTCATTTCAGACTTTGTTACTTTTCACCTTTAGAAACTAAAGCATAAAATTTCCATCGGAGACGTCAAAGTGAAAGAAACAGAAAATCTTTATAACACAATAGAGTGTACAAGCTTTTATTTATATATTTTACGAAGAATCATTCAACTTTCCAAAAATACACTGTTTTATATCTAGAAAATATCTAACAAAAATATTCAAATGGTCGTTTTGACCAGTTTGGTAGTTGAATATGTTTATCGTATTTAGAGAAAACTGTTTTTCTCGTTTACGTGTTTTAAACCAAAAAACTGATTAAATACAACGCCTTATCATAGGACCAAATCAACGATCGCGCTCGCGTCGTTTTTGACGGAGGATAGGCGGAGCATTAACAAACGAGTCGAATTCGAGATCTCGATGCGGCACAGGGGTGACACGGGGGCCTGGATCATTCCCGATTTCTGGCATCGTTGCAGAGACGGTTGGAGTAGCGTAGCGAAATCGTCTTAAATGTCCGATAAGCAGCTAGTTATTATCCGAGCCGGTTTGCACATCCGGTTGCCGAACCGTTGCAGCTGAGGGCCGATTGCACAAATCCGGATTATCCTTCGCTTGCGCGGATAATACCGAAAATCGTTCCCGGGCTGATGCCGTTCAGACGAAATTTATGCGCCCGCTTCCCTCGTCGAGCCTTGTCCGTCGAGGGAAGCGGAACAATTGACAGTTGTGCCGGTAGAAGTCCTTTCGCGGAAATTCCCTTCGTGGCTGAAAATCTGCGCGAGATCGTCGCGAGATCACACGCTGCCAGGCGTTCTGTGCATTCGTTAAATTGAATCGTTCGATTGAATCGCGAGGAACCGCGGCAGACGCGTTGCGTTAATTCCAGTCTATCGAGTATGCGATTCAATCGGTAGGTAAATTCACCGAGACAATAATCAGGACAAACGACCGTTTAATTCAATTTGTCGGAATCGAACTTTTGCCCGGCGTTTCGCCAAAGTCTTTGATCTCTTCGTTCGCTTCGACTGCCGATTAAACGTGTCGCTATTGCTATTGTTCTGTCTTACGCGGCAGGAATTTGGCGACTCCTTCCACAACAGATAACAATCTCTCCATAAAAAAAAAGATAAAGAAAATAATTAGCAGACTCTTCTCTTTCTTTCTCCAAACTTGACGATCGGTCGCGGTTGAACCATCTTCGGACGAATTTTCTCCGCTCCGGCTGGTAATCCCTTTAGATTGAAGCGTCTGATATCCCGAGGACGATTTTCACGATCGATCCCCGAGACGAGAGGGAGATATCGATCCGTGGCTAACCGCGGTGAGCGCGAATGCCGCAGATTAGCATGAAAAATGGCCGGTCGAAATTGCCCCGTGTCTCCTTAATGCTTCTCGCGCTAATTACTCCAACGAAAGGATTTTATTCTTTCATTGTTCTCGTCATTTTACGCCGCGGTTTTGTCACGGTAGCTCGCCGTGAATGTTCATGCCTCACCCTCTTCCCTCTTCCCTCTTCCTGCCCCGTTCCCCGTTTTTTTTACGATTTAATTTCGGACGATATACCTTTAAAGCGTCTTCAGAATTCCCCGTTCCAGCGGCAGCGTCGGCGCCGGCGGGGCGAGGGGAGGGCGGAAACACCGGCGATTACTCGGTATTGTTTTAAATACACCTCGGGAAAAGGGGACAAAGGGAAGACGGGAATCTGGTCGAGGCGTCGCGGTAATTTCCAAGTAATGTCGGAAACGCGGAGACAAAGGCTCACCCCTTTATCGTAAACATTCTTTAAGAAAGCTCCCCGGGAGATAAAGTAACCGGGAATTTAGTATCTCGTAATACCGCGCTAAGTTATGGCACGACCGCGACTCGTGTCCTTCTTCTCTCGTTTTCTTTTTCTTCCGGCTCTCTACTAAAGTAGAGTCTCCTTCCCTCCCTCTCCCTCTCTCTCTCTTTCTCTCTCTTTCTCTCTCTGTCTCTGCTCTACCGTCGCTCGTCCAAGTTCCAGAGGGTTAATAGTCGAGAGTCCGAATCGGGAACGTCGAGCTTCCCGCAAATTGTTTCCGCATTCTCTGGGGCGTTCCCTTGATTCATTAACCTGACAGGGAAAGCTAACGTCGTCTTCGTGAAAAATGTCCTGGAGCTTCTAATTCTAGGAAGCCTAGTCCCGAGGGAACCTTCCTGTATAATAACTGCCAGCTATTTCGCTCCTGCGTTTTTTCTCTTTTCTTCTCTCCCTCTTTTTTTCTTTTTTTTTTT
>CAJDYZ010011774.1:522-33946 GCA_903986555.1 Heterotrigona itama
TGTCGTTGCTGTAAATAAATCGAGTAGAAACGCGCGGGAAATATGCACGAAGTATGACTCGGCGAGACTCGTTAAGCGGCACGAGTCTCCCGTACAATCAGTCGGTCGCGATCGGTTCAGCTCGCGTAATTCACGATCCGTTACGGTTTACCGCCCGAACTTACTCGTCCAATCTCGAATTTTATCTCGAACGTCATCGTTACGACAGCGGCTTGCCAATCGATTTCAACGATACCAGCCTGCGGTAGCAACTTAAACCGTAGCTCCCGGACAAACTTTCGCGCGATTAAGACCGCGTTTTAATCGGTCGCGGAATTGCCACGAACGACGTAACTCGTCGCCGACTTTTCTGGAGGCTACGCGCGCGATTATCATCGACCGGTCGATGACTCAACGCAAACAAGTTTCCCGCGAAAAGCGATTGACGAGGGCGTTTCGCGTCTTTAATAGAAAACGCTCCGAGAATGTATCCAATTTCTGCTAAACTTGCTCGCAAAGTGGAGACAGCGTTCAAGACACGCGTGTGCGACAAATCGGAAAAAATCCACAACGTGATCCTGAATTTACGGCGCGCAACGGTGACCCGCGTTACTTCAAGGTTCATCGATTATCAGACCCAATTGTAAAAACTCCGATCACGTCTGTCACGTTCGTGACCCGGCAGTCGAATGTTATGCTCTCGGTCAGCCGCGGACCGTAAACGAGGCGTTAAATTGATGCGTATAAAACGTGGACGAACGACGAAAAGACTGGATGAAACGCGCTTTGATCCGATCTGGTCCAAAAATTTCGGGCGCGGGAGGAAATTTCACTGGCAGATTTATACATTACAACGTTAATCCATCGAGATATATATTTCATAGCAATATTATATAGCAATATATTTTATATACAGCGCGTACGTAGAAATCGCAGTGAAGTGGACGAGAATTATGCCGACTGGCAGATCGATTGGTCGTATAGAACGGCCCGATCACGTGACTTCTCGTGGTTCTAATTCAGTAGAACCACGTAAAACGTGTGTGACGCGGTGCTACGTGTTCGCTCGTAGAACCCTATTTTCTTTTATTGCACACGGTATTAACCGAAGGAAATCATCGCCGAAAGGTCAGGTTTGTTTTTTCTCGATTCCTTCTTATCGCCCTCCAGCTTTCTCTCTCGCAGCTTATCACAGACGAAATCGAAAGGCGTATCAAACGAATTCTATTTCACGAACGAAATAGTTCGCTACCGTATATTAAAACAAAGGACACGAATAGAGATACGTAATTTTAAAAAAATATGATTAAATCGAATAACAGAAAAACATTGGTGGTTTCCTTCAACTCAGGTAAGAAGAAGTTTCATTCGCATTCTCCATTCGTAGAGAATTACTATCGGTTTCCACTCGCTTTTTTTTTTCACGGGAAACCTCATACCAGCCGTGAATAGTACGTGTCAGCCAAGATGAATCCGTGGCCGAGAATTCGATCGTTCGCTGGAACGGAAGGTTACACACGCCTTGTGGACCTTGGTTGTGCTGGTAGGTACGTCTGGGCACCCGTTGTTCTCGTTCATCGTTGCAATGAATAGAAGAAGAACAGAGAGAAAGAAAAACGCGCGCCCTGAAATTGCGATTTTACTGTGCCACGGCGTCGGTAAATATTTACCTGTCAGGCTGGCTGTTCGTTTCTCTCCGGTTTCTCCTGCTCTTTAATTAACACGCGTTGTCCCTCTTCTTTTGTAATCCTGCCCTCTCGTTTCTACGTCACTTCACTTTCCAAGGACGAAGCCGGAAGGAAAAATAAAACAACCCGCTCCGACCAGGTCCTTTCACTGACGGAACACGTTTCCACCGATCCCCCTAAAAATCCTTCCTCGTTAACGTCGGGGATCGCACGAGGCAGACCTCTTCCAATTTCCTCTTTCGATTCCCTTAGTCGCTCTCTCGCGTCTAGTCGAACGCGATATCTCTCTGGCAAACGACGCGGACCACCGGCTAAACGATAGGTATCACGAATCTCGCTATCGACCCATTCCAGCTCGTAAAACTCAGCTCAGAATCCTGCGGCGTGATATTTTTCCGGCTGCTTGGTACATACATGCCAAAGACGACGGATGCTCGTCGCCTCTGGACGATTATGGATATGATAGATCGACGGATATGTTTCGATACGGACGCGATGAACGATTTTTCCTCGTGGACCGACTGGCAGAAACTTTTCACGGAGATTCCCTCCGTCAAATTTCCGATAGAACGAGTAGACGCTTAATGGACTTTAATGGATCGCGAACGTGGGATCACGTACATTGTACGGGGGGAGTTAAAAAAAGTTTCGTCTAACTTGGACCACCGGACACTCACTCGGGTTATTAACGAAGGAAATTGAGGGGATTTCGTCGAGCATCGAATGCGGAAGAAGTTAATGGACCTTCTTCGCCGGTACTATCCACAGGCGTCGCGACGAGTCCGAGCGGTAACGATTTCGAGGGTCCTTTTTGCTCGCTAAGTCCTACGCACTACACATACACACGCCTAAAGTGAACGCCACTTTATCCACCGTACACCGACAAAGTTTTCGCATGATTCGGCATAGAATCCTTTGTGTCTTCGTCGACGACGGTCATGCTTAATTTTCTCGCAACGTCAGTCGCACTTTCGCTAAGCATCCTCGTGATCCGAAGCGCATCCTCTGTCCGAGCGTCTCTCGCCGGCACTCGACGAAATTTCCATCGGTCTGTATACACGAACGACTGCTCTCGCGAAACCGAACCGAAAAAGAAAAGAGAAAGAAACGTGAATACGAAAATACGAAATCCGACTTCACGATTCCCGACGAGCGTGAAAAAACATGCGTCCTCGGCGTCGAGCGAACGTTGTTGTTTGCATCGTGTCGACCGACTTGCTCGAGCTACGGGGGTACGGTTGTTCGCGGCCGACGACGAGGAACGTCACCGGGACGAAGGCTCGGCACGCGAGTTCGCCGACCGACTGAAGCACGGTTCGACTGTCAGCCGACCCCAAACCCCGAAACTCCACTCGACTCCTCTCCGTTCAACGCGTCCGTCGTCTTCGTCCGTTCCCCATAACGATAAGGGGTGGTTCGGGGCGCAGAGGGCATAAACAGACCGGGGAGAGGGATGAAGAACTCGGCGCCTGCGCCAGGTGTACCACCCGACGAGACTCTTTCCTTCTACTTTATGCTTGACACTCGCTACTCCTGCGCTGCTTGTGCAGGTGAAACAGATAACGAGTCGAAATCGTAAGTCGCTCTCTCCTCCTCCCCGTCGACTATCTTTTCAAGCTTCTTTTACATACGATCAAACGTTGCGTGCACTGTGCCTTCTCGCTCGCGCGTGGAAGCTTGGTGAATTTACGATTTGCCTAAGCTAATGCCGCGACTGAAGAACTGAAGCTTTAATCGATCGGCGAATTGACCCTATGGCTCACATACGTTCTCTCTCCCCTTTAGTTTTTCTTTCCCCTTAAATTGCACGTACAATCGAATTTCTTCAACTTTCTTCTTCTTCCGAGAGAATCAAATTTTCTACCTCTCCAGAAGATTGAATATGTAGCTTGCTATGTATCTAACTATATTGCTGTAAATTTGATTTGACAATGAAACTTTGCAATTAATACGTTGCAGAGGGATCGTCGAGCTAACCGACAATCGACGCGTACTCTGTCGTGTTCTGTTCAATTGAATAAGAAGGAACAAAGACGCGGATGGACGCGGGCTCTATGATGAAACGAAGGGGAACAAAGTCGAGGAGTCGATCGTATTGTCGTGGAATCAGTCGATGTAACGTAAGCACGAACAGCAGCGGAGAACAAAGTTGTGATTCACGAGCATCGACGCCGATTAATTAACGCAAACCGCGATAAATCAATCGGATTGTTGTTCCTGGCGTAGTTAACGATTTTCCATGGCTCACCCACGGAATCTCGGGTTCGTTCTCTCTGTTCTCCGTTCCCGTCGTCTTTGCCTCCTCTGTCTGTTCCATTGTCTGTCTTTTTTTTCGCGTTCCTTCGAATCCCACCTTGAAACCGACGACTCGATGTGAGAGATCAATCAGGAATCCTGGAACCACTTCCGGGAAATTTAGCAAGCGCATTTCACTGCCCGATGTCGATTCAAGGACGCGGGTCTTTCCGTTCGTACATGTCTCGAATTCAAGCTTCCAACTTTGGAATTCTGTCTTTCACAATTCTGTCGACGATTTCTTACGCGTTCTTACGTTTTATCCTGAGATTGATCGTAAATTAAGCGCAAAATGATGCGTGATGTTGCTTGGATTAATCGTTACTTTTCTTCTTGCTGTTCACGTAGAAAATGTGATGTTATTATAGTCCATTCATAAATCAACAACGGACGTAGAAATCTTTTAGAAACGTTTGCGGGCGTATCATCGCGCGTGTCAAGAAAAATACGAAACGAAGTTAAAGTCGAAAGGGCGAAGAAACAAATCGGATTTGAAACGAAAGTTTCCATCTCTCGGGAGATTCGGCTGCAACACCGAAGTTGCAAACGTCTGAACTACGAACGAATTATATTATTTAAGCTGGAGCGTATCTCCCATAAACACGACAGATTTACATTGCGTCGCTCCGTGTGTTACACCCTACCGGTCCTCCTGAGAGCCGAGTTTAAAACAATAAGATTCGTGACGATAAGAGTTGCGCAGAAACGGAACGGAAAACTTACTGCCTACGAAGATAACAAACGAATCTGAAAAACAAGAAGACAGGTATGTTATTTTCAATTAATCTACGCAAACAGAAAATCCCCGTTATACAGGACAACTCCACTTGAATAAACTCCACGAGAAGTACTTCTCACCCCTTCGTTTCGCGAAATAACTTCAAGCATGCACGTACAATTCAGAAGAAGTTGTCCTGCGGTACGTAAACGACTGAATGAGACAAATCAACTCGACTCGATCGGCTCAGTTATCCCATCGTGGGAATAGATTCGACATATCGACGTATCGACGCGGTGAACTCGTCAACGGCGCGAGCCTCGGCGGCCATCCGGTAGGAACAATAACAATAATCGAGATAACGCACGCAATGTTACGCCGCGAGATCCGTTTAGCTACAACCAAATTACCAATATTATCAGTTATTGGATTATTACAGCAAATTATTCGGGTTTGCCTTTACCAACTAGCCTACATAGCGCGCGACCCTTCTGGCGACCTGGTTCCACACGCGCGAGGCTTCTCGCTCCGCCTCGCTTCTATCCGCGTGTTCTATCGCCGATGGCTCATCCCACGTGTCCCTGTCGATCATCTGTGGTGGAAGGCGCGCTCGACGCGGCGCGACCAGGTGCACCTATTGTTCGCGCCAGCGTACGATAAATTCCAAGTTGGCCGAACTCTGTACGCAAGCTTGCGTGAAAATGTGACGCTGCCAGTCTCTGCGAATGCGGGGGAGAGTGAGAACGGAATCACTGGAGGAGGTGAGAGAGGGAAAGCAACTGGCTCGAAATATGTATCGCGGCACAATGGAAGTCTTGAAACGCCAGCGACTTTGGCGAACCAACGTGAGAACGTTTGTGCTGGAGTTACGAGGGGCCGTTACAACGCGACTATGGCTAATAAATCCGACAGAATTGAATGCCGTTCAATTGTCCCGGTAACATCCACCATTCAACTTGAACCGTTCAGTCAGCTTGAAGATGTTAGACATTGCTTCTCGAGCACGGGCTCGTGCTTGTTGAGATTCTTAGCACTTTGCGTACACATTCGGTATACGCGATGCAACGCAACGAGTATATAATTTCGTTCTTTCCGCGTGTAATTTATTCCAACGGTAATTACACGTGTTCTTTCTGTCTGTAATTTATTAATACTTGTTCCGTGAAAGTAACTGGTCGTATCACGACCGTAAGATACGCCGAGATGCAAATTACAATCTTTCGTTGCAAGCAAGTTTGCAAGAATAGAAATCGCAAAGCCATTGGAATAAAACGTTCGTAAGAACGTTGCTGAACTTTCGAACTTCGCCTAGGGCGAATGTAGAGGAATACAAACTTCATTTAGGGACACACATACCCGTAAATATCCATACGTAGGTACCTGTAGATAGCAGTAACATGCTTGTACACGTAATACCCCGATAATACGCTAAGTCTGAAATACGGCTATCGCCAATGGCGTCCATTGAGTCTGCAACATGATCTTACGAATACGAGTACCTTTACCGAGGCTCCGTAGAGTTCGTAGCTACATCGTTAACTACGGTTCGATCGAAACGTTTTCTCAATCAACGTTGGTAACTGCGCTTGATCATACGCTTGTGAACGTATGAAATTCCGTACGTACGTACAGGTGACGCGTAAATTTCCAATAACTTTTGACATCGTGGAGAAACGCGTGTCATTCGATATCTTTTTGGGTCACTGCGGATATCACCGTTGTGTAAAAACTTCCGCATTGTTATACATAGAAAATGGCATGAATATTGACCAGTGCACGATATCGGCGAGTACAACGATACGACAGAAAGAGATTTTTTTGAAATATCGGTTTCCGTAAGAGTAGTACGTACGTAGATTATTCGCGAATCAGTCTTAAAATCGTCGCGCGAGTGATTTACGCGCTACGACGGTAAGACACGCTGCTATTTACCCGACAACGTAAAGATATATTTCGCGGTCGTATCATTGCTCTTGATAACAAATTGTTTCGCGGCACTCGCCACTTTTATCAAAAGCCCGCTCGTGGAGAAGACGCCCGGTGGAATGGACGCGGAAATGAATATACAGTGATACGACAATCATTAATAAACCGTCTTAGAAATCATGCTCCCGATCTTCCGTCGACGGTACATGCCACCGGATCCATTAGAGTAATTTATTTATCCTGACGTCTAATTATTTACTATCTACATCGGAGGTACTTCGACGCTCTCTCGGGACGATAGGGGTTCGCGTTTAAAATCGCGTAGCAAGTCGAGTGAGACGTTACGCTGAAAAATCGTTTCGACGATTCCACCCTTAACGAGATCCTGTTTCCAACAGATTCTTTGATCGATCTTGCTGAAAGCGAGATTCTCTCTCTTTCTCTCGTTTAAGCGACGACGCTTATGAAGCGTTTCAAACGCGTTACTTGGAGAGACACGATGTTTCTTCTTTAATCTTGAACCTCGTATGTACTCGAACGAATGCCTTCGGCATTCTCAGCAACGCTATCGAACAAGCTTCGTCGAAGCATCCGTCCACAAAGGAGACTGAGTTCGACGTCTCTCTAGAATACGCGTTTCGTTCGCAGATCGTAGCCGTAACTACGACGAAACTACGACAGAACTACGACGACGATGGTTTTCGTGTTAATCGTAGCGACTGGCCGCGGTTAGAAAAGTTGGAAAAGTAGAGAGAGAAAAAACCGAAACGCACGCAGAGAGGACGGGCTCTGGATAACGGTGTCTGCCTGCTCGGGCAGGCTCGGGGATTGAGTTCACCCTTGTTACGGGGACACTGCGACTGGGTAGAAGTCTCGTTCGAACGTTCTCGAAGGGGTTGGGTGTAGAGACGGTGGTTTCAGTCGCCGAGCGTTTCCGAATCTCGGCGGGGTTAATAGTCGAACGTGCCTGGAGGGATTCGCCGGCGCTGCCTCCGCCATCCCTGCCATCTCCCTGCCACCACCTCGCCATTATTGTTCGTTTCTGAAAGGCTGAATCTCAGCATTCAGTCCCCTACTTCCTCCTTTCCGTTACCTTCTCGTACCCTTCCTTCCTCTCGCTTCGACCCTCTCTCTCCTCCATCACCTTCGTTCTACACCTTTGCCTTCGCCTTCGCTTTCGCCTTGTCCTCCTAGCCAGCGCAATCTCGCCGGTTCCACGCTTACGAGCAAGTCGGCTTTGCTTCCGACACCGGTGGCTGTCTTGCCGCGATAATATGTTAATCAGCCCGGTCGCGATGTTAATTAATGGCCGTAGGTAACGGCGAAACGTCGATCGGCGCGGCGCTGCCTTCCAAATTGCCCGCTATCACAGCCACGACGCTTTCGGTGCGCGCCTTCAAGCCACCGAGCTAGACGCGACCGGTTTATTTCGAGCCGGGTCGAACACGAGCGTCGCACGTTACGACATTATTAATATAAACGGAAAACAGATTAATTCGATCGACGTCGTTCCGCGCGATTAACGAACATTCCACGGCCGGCTGTTGAACGCGCTGCAAAATGCATCGCGTGTATCGGGCCAGTACGCGCGCGCGATCCATGTCAAAACGTCAGCGATCCCTCGGCGAGATTCGAAATTCCGTTTGTACATTCATGGACAGGTTAATTTTTCACGGTGCCACGTCGCGGAGAGTCGCGCATAAATCAATGACCGCGTTATCGCGATTGCCTGCTACAGGCAGGAGGAGAGCTCCGGTTCCGATCGAATCGGCTTTCTTCGACGCTCGACGACGCTCTTCTCCCTTGCTTCTTCTAATTCGCTCGCGCGAGAGTCATTAACGATAAGACAATTTCCACTCGCTTAACAACGTCGTTAACGAACGACCGAAACGGCGAGAGGAGAAACGCTTCGGCAATTTTCTCCGCCGCTCGGGGGAGGGGGAATTTAATCGGTGGCATCGGGAAATCTGACAGAGAGAAATTGGTCCAGGTGTTGACGCGTCGATTATTTCTAGCTCCGTTGTAACATCACAGGCGTGAAATATATAGTCTTTATCGGCTATCGGGGAATGCCGTGCGAGAAAGCAGCAGTGTTACTTTTCAATTAGATCGGTGGTCGCTTCGGACGAACGGGAGGGACGAACGCCGTGAATCGAGAACAACGGAGGCGAATGTTGTCGAAAGTTCACAGCTGGCGAAGGATCGCCTTGGAATCCCGACGCGTCGCCGAGACGGTGGCAAGTAGTCGGAGTTGAAAAGTGATCGCCGGTGCCGGTACACGACCTCGCCCGCGCATAATATCACAGTCGGAGAAGTTACCGCTTTAACTCCTAGCCGGGGGAAGTTAACTTAACCGACTGTTTAAATAAAACTGACTTCCACTCTCGAGCCTCGAATCTCCGAGTCGTCTTGTTATCCGTTTCGGATATTTTCCGAAAAGCCAGTGTTGAAAAGCACCTGGAAATCAAGTGTCCCAGCTTCCTACCGCGTCCTATAGGTATGTGAAACCAACCAGGGCTCGCGAAACTTGCACGCCACCCGGGCTAGGACAGAGTAGCAGTATAAACAGGAAAATGTATGAGTCAGCGCACGTGAAATATGCGTGAGACAAAGCCGATACGTTGAAAAAGATTGCCGCTGCTACGAGCAGGGCGTAACTCCTCTCCGCCTTTCTCGTTTGACGGTCGACGTTTATTTCGTGGTTTGCGTAAAAGCGGATAAAGGCGGGAACATTGATTATATTTATAACGGAGCCTCGAAGCTGGATTTAACACGGCTTGGTGAACGCTCGTTCTCGCGAAAATTTTCCGCTCGCTCCCCCTCGCTACCTTTCTTCTCAAATCACCGCCGGTATTTCGTAGGAAACTCGTAGACCGTGGAAACTCTCGTTTCTCTCGTTCGTAAAACGTCGACGAAAAATTCCGCGCGATTTCGTGAACAAGAATCGAACTTTCCCTCGTGCTTTATCGGGGAATATTTAATCGCCGAACGACAAAAACACGATCGTGTTATCGAGAACGTGCGTTCCTTCGTCGAACGCGATCGCAAACGAGTCGACACGTTTATAACCACGTGCCACGCGAAACAACGCACCAGTTATGGTCGCCCCGACGAAAGGTTTATTATCTCGTACGCGGTGTAAGAAGAAACGTCGTTACTCCTTGTTGGCTGGCGTGCAAACATAAAGGGAACGTCGATCCGACTCCGGCAATTCTCGCACGCTGGTTCGTAAACGTAAACCGGGGCTCTACGCCGCGAGTCGGCCCGAGTACTACTCTCGTTCCGCGCTCGGCGAATTTTTAAGCGGGGCCACACAGCGAAAGACAATCTCTTTATACGTTCCCCGCGTCGTATTCTCGCCGCGAAATTGCGTTGTCACCTTGCATCTTCGTCTCTCCCTCCGCTCAGCCGAAAGGGCGCTCCGAGCGAAACAGGAGGAAAAAAGAAAATGTCGAAAACGAGGCACGACATAAAGAAAACCGGGAAACATACTTTCACGAGATTCTCAGACGCCCTCGCGTACGTATATTATTATTATTCGCGTTGTTATACAATTATTACGATCGAATTCTAAAACTTGAAATTGAAAATGTTAACGCCAGAGTTACGTAACACTCGTGACATGGATGTACTCCAATCTAGACGCCCCATAAATTTAATCAGTATAGATATATTGGTAGCCATATCATAAACACGTGCATATTCGGAGGATTGTGCGTGCAACGGGATAGTTTTCAAAAGACAACCATTCTCAGAAACGCTCCATCTGAATCATGGGTGGCGATGGGAAATTCTGGAAACCTTCCCGTATACCTCGTGATTGGTCTTAACACATCCCCCGCTCTACAACTTCTCACAGTCCTTGGAACAAGTTTGACGAAATTAAGACAGATGTTAGTAGTAATCAAAAGAGAAGTGACAGTAATCAGCAATAATTTAACAAGCAATTTTTAACCCCTTGGGTACGACAAACTCTGAATCGCGACCTGTACTGAGAACGGTGAAATTTTTCGTCAGCATACATTTCTCAGAAAGTGCACAGAAATTGAAATAATCAAAACACTAAATTGCACTGCATTAAACCAATATTATTTATTTATTCGTCGGATCGATACATAATCCTACATTTCTTGCATTCGTAATATGTCTCCGTTATGTTTTCTACACACTACATATTTGTGTTTTTTTGTGATTAATTTATCATCATATCTTTTCATTTTAAGAGTATTAAATGTAAAGTAATCATGTTTAAATAATATAGTATATATATATATATATA
Source organism: Heterotrigona itama (assembly GCA_903986555.1). NCBI lineage: Eukaryota > Metazoa > Arthropoda > Insecta > Hymenoptera > Apidae > Heterotrigona > Heterotrigona itama. The sequence continues at coordinate 11,408 of CAJDYZ010011774.1, forward strand.
TAGTAAATAATAAATAATATAACTAACGAAAGATGTAACTAGAATTCACTTCCGTCTGATCTAATATTTTTTCGTTGCAATTATTGTCAATAACGTTTGCGCTTTTCGTTCCAGAGGACCGAAGTAAGTTGAGCGTCTGTAGTCAACAAGAGCCAAGGGGTTAATATTAGTCAGAGTAGTATTTAACAGTATTCAAGACAGAAGCCAAAGTAATAATCCTTAACATTATAATTGAAGCAAGAATCAAGTAGAAGCCATCGAGTAGAAGGCTTATTACACAATAAAAATAGTCTGCATCGATCATAATTATTCACAACAATGAGTAATCCCTCGAATCCCAAGGGATATACACAGAGGCACACCTAAGGACACCAGTCCTTAGCAGGAGATTTGGAAATTGTGATTTGAGTTTCGTTTTAAAGCGGCCATCCACTTCTCTCGTACTAGCTAGCGACAGTAGGAAACGTTACGACCCTCGGCGTCGTGAGACTGTTTCAAACACAACCTCGGGAACGACGTATCCCGCACTGGAGAGCGGACGAAAGCGCCGGCGAAATTACCGGGAAACGTCGTTAAGACGATTTCTTCTAATCCCGTGCACGTGGAAGGCAAGGCGACGTGGCTCGCGCTAAATCAAGTTTCGTTAAACGACGAATAAATCGGGCTTCTTTTTCACGAAGTCACGGCACGGTGTTTAAAAATGTACCCCTAAACCTTCGAGCGTGCTGCCTGTGTACGTGAACGCGATTCTATCCGGGCTTATGCGCGCCGGGGGTTACTTAATCCATACGGAATTCCAGCCTCGGACGGGCCTCGTCCTGCATGCCAAGTGACTCGCCCATCTTGCGCTTTTCCAGCCTTTCCCGCCCCTTCCAAAAAATCCGTGTCCCGCCGAGAATGACGCGGCCGAACGACGATCGTCGATCGTCGAAACCAAACTGACAAATGAAAAGAATCCGCGAGAAATTTCAATGGCAAATGGATAATTCGCGAAATATTTTGTCGTCGAGAAAACATTCTCCAGCGGCATGTGCGTGCAAATAACGAATCGCAAGTTCGTTGATAACGACGTAACACGTCAATCTGTCCGACGTCACAAATTGTACAATGCATCGTTGAACATCCATAGCCGTGAAAGCCGTCATTCGCAACCCTCTGCTTACAATGCCGTGTCATGATGCTACGGGATATTGCGATTCTATGGAACATCATGGAATTTCAAGATGGCCGTCACGGACACACCGGAGAAGCAAGAGCAAAAGGAATTCAATTTCGCGCTGATCGTCTTTTACGTCCGCGCTTGTACGAGTATTTATATTCCGTTCGTATCGATTCGAAAACTGGTCGATAAATTTGCGCATCCTGTACTATATGAAAAATACAACGTTGCCATTGCGGCGTCGATAGCCAATGGCGATCTTTTTTTTAAACGCGACACGCGTTTCGATGCGTAACCGCCGCGATTGTCAGTCTCGTATTCCGCGTGTCGATTAATATTCCAGCAACGGGACGTTGGTTTCGTTCCGCGCGATCGTCTTTAATCGCGGCAATTTCATTCGAGACGCGCGGAATCTTACTCCTCGATCAATATTTAACCAATTAATTAGCGGTCGGTTTACCAAGCCAGGAGAACGTTCTTGATGCATTCAAAGAGAAGGTGAAAGAGCCCGGTCGGACGGAGTTACAGCCAAACGAGCTCGTGTTTGCCGTGACCGTGCTCCATAACGTTCGCAGCTTTGATAAGGATCGTTTCAATTATCCATTCAATTACGAACGGCGATCCATAATCGTCAAGAGCCTCGAGAAACTCGAGCCGAAGATTTCTCTTGTCTTTGACCCCGTGGCCGAAGCGACGCGACGCGACGCGTAAAGAGAAACGACGAAGGAACGAGGATCGTTGGCCGACGTGATTGCCGGTTCGTATCAATTTCACGTGCCAGGCGCGATGTTCCAACTAAATAACCTTCATTTACTTCGATTCGATTAAGTCCCGTTTAAAGCTCTCGTCGTAATCGAATTAGTCGCGTGCATCGACGCGACGCAACGCGAAATTTGACACGGCAAGCGCTGCCACGCGAAGTGCAGCGGCTGCACTATCGCCGAAAAGGCGCCCGCTCATCATCGATCATTTTTCCCCTGCGTTAACGAATTTTCTAACGTCGTTAAACGTCGTTACCCGGCCAATTTTCGCGCGTTCTCGCGATATATTGTCAATTAACACCTTTGTACGGCACCACTCTCTGTCGCCGATGACCGAAAGAGCTCCCGTGCACACCACGACGCGCGTGTCCCAGGCGTGAACGGACACAGACACAGACACGAACACACATGACCGAACATGGAGGAACATGGATACAGAGTAGCTCGGAGAGAAAGGAAGAAAGCATCGAGGACAGAGACAGGGAGAAAGAGAGATGGACGAACGGAGAACGCAAGAGGGTGAGAAAAGGGGGACAGACACGATGGAAGGTTGAATTCACTGTGAAAGGGACCATCGACCAGGGGGTAGAGGAATTGTATGCGATGCGGTCTCGAGGTCGAGGTTTACCTGGTCGCACCACTCTGCAGGGATGCTTTGCGCGTGTACCATACCAAGCCGGAGTTAGCGAGCTGATGAACCATAGTTCAGCTATGGTAGACCATGCTGAATCGTTTCTCTACTGTACACGCATAGTTCGAGGCGTCAGCTGACCTCCAGCTCGTCCTCGATCGTCACCCTATCTGGTCAGCAGCGCATACAGGTAACGCGTTACGTGAAAGAGACGAATCACAGGGGTTGGCGAAGGTAGAAAGCAAGGATCGACAGAGGGAGGGAAACGAGAAAGACGTCAAAAGCTCTCTGCTTTGAGAGAGAGAGAGAGAGAGAGGGGGGAGAGGGAGAGAGGACATGGGGTAACGATGGCTGGTTGTGTATGTTCCGATGTAACATGAGCTTGTTCCCGTTTGCGACGCGGTTCTCCCGCACTTTGCAATTAGCCTTTGTCGCGAATGCCCGACCAACCGTCTCCCCATCGGCCTCTGCAACCCTTGAAAACCTTCGCACTCCTATGGTCCTCCTATCTGCGTCGCCCACCTCCTCGGAATACGGTAATATTCGAGCGTCTAAGCAGCCGGTTTAACGCGCGCCGCCGCGCTGTTATCTAGCACCCGCTGGTGAAAATTGAAAAATTTACCGTCAATTCTCGCGTTTCTCTCGCCGAAACTTCTTTCTTTCGACGAAATAACGAAAGTTTCCTGCGCTTCTCTACCGCGAGCGAGAATTCACGCCGCGAGTTTACTTATCAGGATAGCGTTCCCTGTCCGACCGGAATTGGAGATCAACGCAATTCCACTCGTATAAACGGAAACGTAATTTCGGTGATGGGAATTCGGTGAGTTTAGAAGCGAATGATCACTTCCGATATTAGGTTGCTCGTCAGTTTAGTTTTGAATGGACTTTCGCGTGCCACGTGTTCGTACAATAACGGATCAAAGCGAGCAATGATGCGCATCAAATACAAGAACGTATCAACGATATAGCCTAGATAGGGAGGATGGTAGGTGGAGATTCGCATTCGAATCTACAACTATGCCCCGGGAACTTTTCAGCTCTGGCTGATCGATTTTCTGTAATAAAACCGCGAATTCATAGCTGACTTCTTCCATTGCTTCTTCTATGTTCCCCCCGCGCACGTTATTTATGCACGGTCGTGCTATCTATAGCGCAAATTCGCTCGTCGCAGCGAGTCGTCTTCCGCGTAGTAGGATTGCACATTTCCTCGAAAAAGTTTAACGTCGCCATATGAGACGCACGTAGTTTGCGAAACGTATTACACGCTCGACCGAATGAAATTCGCGTCGTCTTTGATTCCCGACACGAAGAGCATTTCACGGCGAGGGAGCAGAGCGGGGAGGAAAAAATAGAAAAGAAAGATAATGGATCGCGCGAGAGCATAGGCTAAGCACGAAGAATGATTATTGCATGAATCTACAGTATGCCGTACGCTGTTACAGTTCACCTCCTTCCTTCCATCCTTCCTTCCTTCCTTCTTACGAAACCCTCTCTCCGAGTGCTATGGAATTCCGACGCAGCTTGAACGAAAGTGGAATTCAAATTGTTATTTTAATATTTATCATCCGGCTTTTAAATCCCTCGAAAGCTCGCCTTCCGCATACTGGCCGGATCAATGATTCAACTGGCATAATCTTCCGCGAAAGATGCTAAACGTTCAACTTAACGCCTCATTTCAAATACTTCCAACCAGCGCGCGACTGGCCATCAGCTTCGTTAATCAATCCTCGCGACTCGATCTCTGTGGAAGATTCAAACGAATCACACTGCTCGATGGATCAAGCAACGTGAATTCGATTCGCGCGCTTATTATTTCAAGCGAATAGCGAAAGTGTTGTGAAGTATCGTGAGATGAAATAGTACGATACCGATAGAAGATCGGAGACTGTAATAAGTGGACTGTATATTTGTGACTAATTGTCGTACGAATCGGTATATCGTACTAACTTGTAATTAATTCGCATGGATCGGGCGTCGCAATAAGAATCTTTATGTATTACAATTATAATTAATTGTCTTGAGTAACGCGTTCTTTCGATTTGAAAACGCACTAAAATTCCCCGCTTTATAGGAATGTGATGGCAAGTCACTTTGAAGCTTTGTGCCCTTGCTGTTTGATTGCCCTAATTTCTCCGAAAACAGTGAAATTAAACATCAATAGGATGATCGATCCCAACTGTTTCTAAAATATCCTAAACATAACAGACACGCGGATCAGCGGTCGGAAATGATTGTAACCCCGCGATAACACCATAACACATTAGAACTTCTTGCCAGCACGAAAAAACGGGAAAGTCGTATATTTATTCAAACATACTTAAACAGAGTAAAAATTCTCTTGTGGACAAGAAGCCTAACGTCTGTTCGTACAAAATAATTCAAACGATTAGAATTATAGGAAATAGTCGAAACATGTATCTTCCTTCTCCATGTTATCTGTATTAGCGGATGAAAGAAAAATCGAGTCGAATTGCTCTCGTATCGGAGAAGACAAAGTAAAGAGAAACAGGGTGGAAGTATACGTCTCTTGTGCAGCTCGTTGATTGGGAAACCTAAAGAGACCGTTAAACAGGCTGGATGGGGGTTGATTTTAATCGAAGGTTATGCCGCTGGCAATAATCGGCAGTTAGCCGAGCACCAGTCTCCGATGAGGCTGGGGTTTGCTGATAACAGACTTAGCGGGGGTGGCAAGTGGCGCAGCGGGAGATGCGGAGGGGTTAAAACCCCCTCCGGTAACGGGCAACCATGTTACGAATCCCTGGTCGGCGTCACGGCTACATTGCTAGAAGAGCGGATCAGGAGAGCCGGGTGGAAGGAGGAGCGTGTATCGATGCCGGCTGGGATAATCGATTGATCGCCTTCTTAATTAGCGGCTGGGGTATTTAGAGTGCCCATTCAATTACACAGTTGCGTAATCTGCTTACGCAGCCTCCATCACCGTGCTTCCTCCAGCCAGAGCTATCCCCCCCTGTTTCCTGTCATGTGAACTGTATCACCAAAGTGCTTGTCGCCACTCAGAAATTGGATTCGATGCTGTTCCAGCTTTGACGAGAGAGGACTCTGATTAACGGAGAATCACCAGCGACAACGTGAAGTTTCCATTCGATTCCAGGATCGATCGTTTCTCTTCGGGGAAGCCAGACTCTTTTAGCGCCCGTACAATTTCGAATCTTGCGAATCGAACGTACGGTGAGAGCAATTCTTTCTCTCGCGATTACGCGCCGATATATCTTATAAACGTCAATTGATATACCACGCGCTTTGGTTTAAAGCAGTATATGTACAGGAAAGAAACTTTTGTCTTTTCTCTTGAAACTTATCCCGTGACGCATCGATGGATGCGTTCACATCGCGCTGGATGATGTAAACGATTTCACGAATACGCTCAAATATCCCCCCTCCCCCGATATCCAGATCCAATTCTCCAGTTGAACGCAATATCTCATAAATTAATTCTCACGGTCGTAGTTGTCTAGCACTCCCGACTTGTCCTTTCTCTCGTTCTTCCCCATCCACCCGGCTTCCTTTAGCCCGACGTTGGCACAAGCCTGTGTACATCTCGAAAGTGGGTACGAGGTTTCCACCTACCTACCCATTCCCCCTCCCCCGCCCTCCTTCCGTCTCTCCAGCCTGTTCCGTTTCTCCGAGCTTCTCTCTCATCCCATCTCTTTCCTCGTGGCTGCAAGATGTGTCACTGGCTTATGAGAGCGGCCGTCCTCGCCCCTCTCGTGCTTCTTTCGCGAAAGTAAATGTTTTTAATTTCGCCGAGGCCTGACGTCCTCCACTTTTACAAATGAACGAACAGAGGGATGGCACATGAAAACGACAAACGTGAACGACGCTTGCCAACACTCGGACCGGAGTTTCGTCGCCAGCCGTGGTCCGGACTGCGCCGGAGCCAGTTTCAACGTCGTTCAACGTTTTTTGCTGTCGCGAAAGTTAACGGCTCGTGAGACGGGAAAACGACGAAAGGAAACGACACGAGAGGAAGAATCATGAAATCAACGACGCCTAAACGTTTGAAATCCTCCCTGGAGGGAGAGTGCTGGATAGAAATCTCTCGAGACCCATCCTCCAGTTTAAAGAGACCGATCGACGGTACATGGAATAATGAACTATCCGAAAGACAACGTCTCGACGAGTACGTCTTGTTACGAATTTAAAAGAAAGTGAATATCCGCGCTGATAATCATTCGTCGTAATAATTGCAAGAAGTATTCGTAACAGGATCTCAATGAAGAACAAATAAAGTCAAAGATTTCTCTCCACTTTTCCGTACCATCGACCCTGGCTGAAAATGGTCGTTTGTTCGTTAACGTTTTTTCCCTCGTGCACGAGACTAAGGTCGATAGGAAAAACCAAAAATCCTCGAGATGCAAAAAATAAAACGCGTAAATGACATTTTCGAAAGATAACGTTGAATTCTTTACACTCGGGTATACACTAAAAACGTAATAAATTTCCCGGCCCCGTCGCTATGAATCTTCATCCCCCGGTATTGCAGCGATGCTTTTCCCGCGGATCGGGCGAGAGAGTGTATTGAGTGTCTGGCCGAGTTGTACCCGTGTACCTTCGTCCTACTTGCTCTCCTTCCCGCTGAAAGGACATAGAGCTTGATACGTCTGACCAGATGGAATTTTTCCACTTTATTTTCCCCCCGGTCCTGCGCGCGATATCAAATTCCATTGGCTCCACTTCTCCTCCGCCGCCACCGTCTCTTTCGCTTGGTGGTTTCGCGCGCTGTATTTCACACAGACATTCGTCCTTGATCTTCTCTGCCTCTCTATTCCAGCCTCTCCCTCGCTCTTTTTCGCGCGCGTGCTCGCCAAAAGCAAGAATATATTCAGTCGTCGGTTGCTCTCTTTTGCGAGACAGAACGGAAGACAAGACAAATACGGAAAACGAGCAGCCGGCAGAGGCGCACGATGACGCGGCTTCCGAAATAACGCGATTACATGAAGGCCGTGGCACCAGCCGTGCCACCCTAGAAATCGATACCTATCGGCGGGAGAAGTATGAAGTGCGTTTAAATTTGTCGGAAGTCATAAGTCGCGATCGAGATGTATATATATATATACTACCGCTGCGTATATACAGTCGGTTTACGTGGAACTTTTAACCGGATGTCGCGACGTTTATCTCCGACATTGCACTTTTAACGCTGCACGATAAATAATATAATAACATCGCGGTATTTATATAAATTTTCCAATCGATACACATCGAACGACGAGAAGGAAGTTAAAGAAATGGCTGGTTCATCGTAACGAGACGAGTAAAAATTTTTGTATGAAATTTTCTTACTGACGTAGAATGAATTTCCTTCCTGTATTGTGTCACTGATTTCTATCCAATCCTCCATCTGTTTCCAGATTTAAATCGTGTGTTTTCGTGCACATGTACCTGCTGCGATAAAAACAGCAAGAACAGGATTTTCACGCGACGAATCAGAGACACCGAGAGACCGAGCCGAGACGCTGTAAATCAATAATCCGCTGAATAGAAATATATAACATAAATAAGTTTAACGAAAGTCCCACGCGTAGCTGAGCGAGAATTCGCTTCCGCGTTATTCCCGCGCGACAGATAAAGCGGAACGACTGCTCGCAAACTCTCTAATCAGAGAACGTTCTATCAAGTTTGTTCTATGTACTTGATTACGTAGAATGCGAAACGGTAACGTTGTTACCGGCGTCTGAATCGCGAGATATCGAGGTACGACTTTAATTAAGTCAGATTTATGGAGTAAATATCACGGATGAGGTATGTATATACACACCGCTGTCGACGAGGAAACCCAGCCACGATTGGATTCTCCATAATTTCGCGTTAAACTTCCTAACGACCGTGAAGTCGAGTGGACATTAATTACATCAGACGAAAGACTATCGACTGTCTCGTCGCGGCAAGATCCACTCGCTCGTCTTTCGTTCTCGCAGCCAAATCGTAATAATAAATTAATAATCGCGGCGATCGCGAGGAAATTAATTCTGAAATTAATCGAACGGAGGATAATAATAATTTTGTTGATAGGGTAATCGATGCTTGCGAGAAAATTGATACTCGTCATCGGTTATCGGGAAACCGGCAGCTAGTATTCGCGGCTCCCGGCACTCTTCGCGTGCCAAGTTTTAGTTTGAAAATCCACCGCGATTATTAGTTAGACAAGTAGTTTCCAACATCTCCGGGGAGCGGTTCTCCGGGGTTAAAGCGAGGGTTGATTAGGCGTGGCAACTTGTGTTTCCATCCCGACTCCTTACGCGAACTTAAACCATATTAAATTGCGCTTAAGTCAAGCACGTGCTGGAAGGTCACAGTTCGTGGAACAACGAAGTAGGGTTATGAATCGAGAAGGTGAACGAGGGACAGAGAGGAAGACGAAGGAGAATAGAAGCACGGACCGTAGGAAATGCAGTTACAGGCCATAAAGATACGGGGTGCTACCGTGTCAAATGAGAAGAAACTTGGAGGAATTTAATAAGCCAGTCACAGGGTGCAGAAACAGCATGCCACGTCGCGTAGGTGCATGTGATTCTACGAGAGAGAGAGAGAGAGAGAGGGACTGTGAAACCTAACCGAATAAACGAGCGAGGGAGTATGCGGAAAGATAGAATGAGATATGGTGGCTTAATTCTGTTACCAAGTTACAGCGACTTTCTGGAACTGTCCTCTCAGGACCTAATTATGCGGCTGTCTCCGAAGAGAACTCTGCAAATCCACCGGTTCAACGTAAATATTGTACGCCAACGAACCTGCGGGAGATTTACGCGTGTCAAGCGAAACCTGGCCTGTTTTCTTCACTTTTATGGCCATGCGTGAAGCAGAATTAACGAGAAACTACGGCCAAAGTACACCCAGCGCAGCCAGAAGTTCAAACTTTCTCGGGGGCGAAGTTCTCAACGGAACCGTGAAACGAATTGTTCGAGCATCGTACATTATGTTAATTCGTAAATGACCCATAGAAACAGGAGGAACAGCAATACGGGCAGGAACGATACCAGCGCGATTCGATGATCGTCACGGCAGCGCTGCGCTACCAACGATCAAGTTGGAAACTTGGACGGAAGCACGGGAATATATTTGACCGTATTAACTGAAGGGGGGATTGTGTTTGCCAAGGGCAAACGATCGAAACCTGTAATTATGTTTGGCGTCGATTCCTTAATTACACACGATACGATCCGCTACAGATCCCGCATCCGTCAAACGGGCGTTATGTACTCTTCGAGCCTAAGGGTGGACCAGCGAGTCCATCGACAACAAGACGAATATGGACGAGTGAAAATTAATCTCGATACCGTGCAATCCAGCGAATCGAGATCTCCTAGTTTCATCTGATAAACAATTAAACAGCCTATGAATATCCAGAGATAGTAGTTTCGAATTACTATGAAATTGAAATTTCAATAATCAAGTACCGTCGTGAAAATCCGTTTGACTTTAAACAAACGTCTAAATGGAACTAGTTCGTAAAACAACAGGCGAAACGTTCCGTTCGAGGATTATTTATTTGACGGATGAAGAAATTCTCGAAAACAGGGAGCAAACGTCCATGGGAGAAGAGGAACGAATCGAGAGAGAGAAAAGGCAAGGTGGAAGAAAAAGGGAAGAACGAGTGTATCGCGTGGATAAATTTCTCGAAGGAAAGTTTTCATGTATCTTTGCCTCGCAATCCCAGCGAACGGCGTGTATAAAGTGCAGCTACCGGAAAGGTACGGTTATGTCGAGGACCGTGTCGGTAAAGACGGCGCGCAAGTGAACAAGTACATGGTCCGTTGGTCTAATCTAAGGCTAAGTTAGGTTGGGTTAAAGTAGACGAAACCTCACCGGTATTAGTCGAACCGGGTTAGTGTCCTACCATCCTACCGAAAGTTTCCCGGAGTCTCCTAGATATTCCCCGCTCCCCCGCCAACCGGCACCCTTCACTCCTTTTACAACTGGCGGCCACAACTTCAACAGTCAACGACCGCGTGAAACGAAAACGGCCGGTATACACTGACAATTAAAGACAAACATTTGCACGTTTCCGGCTGACTTGGTCCCGGCGACAATACCGTATAATTAGGGAGACTGACTGTACGTTAAACACGCAATTAAATATGACTGGCGTTAACGGAGGACCTACAACCACCATCTTCAGGGAGGAGGACCGGGCCAAATTAATTTCGCCGTTAAATTCACCACGGTGGAAAGATACGATTTAATTCGTCCGGCAAAGCCCCAAGTAGAAGATATTCAATTTGTGTTTAAGGTTGAGGAGCTGGTATTGCGAGGGAAGATACCACTCGTTAGCAACCACCGCGCGTACACGTTGCGACTACAACTTTCCGTTTAATCTAATCCGATTATAATGGGATCCGGGATATCAATCCGGGATTAATTGCAGGTACAAAAGGAGGAAAGATCAATGAGAGGCCATCCGAAATGACTAACGTTTGCGAAAGGTCTGCCGGTGAGTATCTACTTTCTGGATATTCGTTTACCACGAACGCGGCATGAATCTCACGCAAGATCCGGAATTAATAAACGCTAAACAGCTAAAACGCGTGTGCCACTGAAACTGGGGTATACCGTTGTATTCCTATCTTGTCAACATCTACGTTTACTTCGTTTGACTAGTTTTCTTAAAAGAATAAGAAACTCTTGTCGTTCGAGGTACGAATCTTTACAACGAAATGCAACAATATAATATAATGCAGCTACAACCACGTAAGTGTGTAAACGCGAGGACGATGCGGTTTCATTTCGCAGCGAATCGAATTCCGCTGGTCGACAAATTTATTCGAGATCCGTCGAAGCCTCTTTTAAAAATCCTTTAATGCGGATATAAATCACGTCCTTGGTGGGAGGGAGAAGGTGGCGCAATTCGCAACGCTGAAAACTTGGTCCCTTTGTCAATTTAATCCGAAGTTTCCGCGAAAACATATTTTTCAGCTAATAACTCACACCCGACACTTCTACCGAACCTCCCACCTGCACATTCATATCCCGAGCTCGTAAATCAAGGAGAGGTCTTACCGCAAGAGTTTCCATTAGTCCCGGAAAAATTCATGGATGACAAATATGATTGTTTTACCAACTCACCTGAAACAGAAAAAGAACGATCATTTACATTTCGCTGGGAATTAATCACCGGCACCGGGCGAGTTCTTTCGCTTCTAATTAGCCATTTGTTACCGTAATTTGCATCAAGTTTCGTCGGCGATAAATCGACGATATTGGCGACGATCATAGGCAACACGAGGTAACGAAACGCTGTAGAACGTTCAACGCGAAAGTTCTTGTGTTTCTCGAGCTTTCGAAGCGCCGAGGTACGCGGTCTTAAATTCTCAAAAGGATTGCGTTTTCGAGGAGCGAAACGTTTGAACCACGAGATTTCAAGACCAATCCTTCTCCTTCAAGATCGGTACTCGAAAATTTCCAGAATTAGATATAACATGCTTTCGAAAGGACGGTGTTTCCACGTTATTTTGTTTTATACTCTAACGAGGCTTGTAACGAGAATCGTACAAGTGTTTGACAGTAATTTAAACACGTTGGAGCTTTCTATATTTCTTCTACATTTTGATCTTCCTTTTCTTAAACATAGCAAGGAAGTACCGTCATTTGCATTCCCTCTGTTGCTTGTCGCTGTGGACAAACTCGCAAATGGCGAATCGCCAGCCGAGATTGCTGAACTTTCGAAGACTTAATTAATACGAGAATCAAATACAAAATGTACACGACACGAAACTCCAAGAATCCGTTCGATACTGCACGCTTCAATAATTCAAGAGACACGAAACTCTACGAATCGTAATTCGTCAATCTTCGTCCCAACGATCCTGTACACTTTCATCAAGCGCGATACGAGTACACGTAAAGAGAACTCAATAAGCGGGTTCCATTTTCTCGCGGGATGTTTTGAAAAATATTCGCGTCTATTTCTGCCGAAGCGATACCACGAAGAGGAGGGAGATGGGAATCCAGCGGATACGTCTTACTATTTCGTAGTCAATATTCGCGTCTGCGACAGAATGATACAATAGCATCGGGGGACCGATAATGGAACAAACGCGGGACAGAATATAAAGAAAGAGAAGGTAAACAAAACGATGCGATGGTGCTGTTGTGGAAACGAGAGAGAGAGAGAGAGAGAGAGAGAGAGAGAGAGAGAGAGTCGACGCGAATCAATCATATGCAAAACAGTGTCGATAAATCTCGGAGAGCCAATAAAATCGTATCAATCAGGCAGAAGTAAACGCGGTCTGAATCTGTCTTTTTTCCCCTCTTCCTCTCCTCGTTTCGGCGACGCTTCTTCTTAGCCTGGTACCGGAAGTTAGGGGAGACCGGTTGGCCGACGCTGGAACGAAATCCTCTCGCGCGAGTGGAGCGAGAAACACGGAGGATGAAAACGGAGCGAAACAAAAGACAGGGAGAAGGAAGAAGAGACGAGGCGTGAAAAAATTTCGAGACGAACCCTCGTCTCTTGAGACGGCTAGGGAAATGACGAACGAGAAGTGGAGAAAGCTAGCGGAGAAACGAAAAAGATAAACTAGAGGGTAGGAGAAGAGGTTGCCTCGATGCGACCGAGCGTGCTTCTCCTCCACGGTAAGACACTTACCGACTGTGTTGCTGTATAAGAGCCCGAACGGGCAAAATATATCCGGAGGAAATCGGGAGCGACGAATCGAAAAGGCGACCGCTTCGATTTCCTTTACGGGAGAAAGATTTCTCGAGCGAGTCGCTGTCTAACGCGAGGAAATGATGATTGACGTACCGAGAGGATAAAACTGATGCTTTCTGCATGCGTGCGGATTGCTTGTTTTTCTCCCGGCACAAATATCCGGTTTCAAAAATAAGAACGAAGATATGCTAAGAACGAGGATACGCTTTGGCCAGATTTTCGCCGAGAATCGAAAGTCGATGACAAATCAGTTGCTATTTAAAGCTTGGACTGATCTGACAACTCGTAAACAGAATGAGAAACTTAAATAAATTTCAACGAAGCTCTAGGTATCCAGAGAAAACGATCGAATCAAGGGAAAATCCAAGACCGTTTTAAATTCGAAAAAAAAAAAAATGATAACCGCGTTGCACACCAAGCCAGGGCAGTAACTTTTAATTCGCGTGCCCGGCGTCGACCAATCTGTGTCGTGCGCGCTCCTATTACTGCTGATAAGATCGAGGCAATTTATTTACCGAACGTAGGGGATGCCATCACGCGACTTCGTCTTTCTGCCTTTCCATCAGCCATTCGGAGAAGACGTAAGAGAAGGCGAGCAGAGAGTAGCAAAAAGGTACTAATCGTGAGAATGAAAAGAGGGAAGGAAGCAATTCATGACGTACGCAACGACAGCCGCGGTGAATCAGACACATAGGAAATGAAAATTTAATGACTATGTAGCGATACAGACAATGTTATTTCGCAATGGAAAGGAAAACGGGAATACCACTAGCCATACAGCGCGGACTTCTTGCGCTGCTATATTGTGATCAATCGAAACGGAGGAAAATAACCACGTTATCTGGTTTAGAGACTTTATGTCATTCGATCGTATAAATCTTATTTCCTGTCTGCTGTTTGCTTCATGAAATACACCGAGAAATGCGGCAGACGTCGGTCGAGGGGATAAGAATACGAGAGAATACAACTCGATGAAACTCGATGAAACCCGATGAAATCGAATGTTGAAGATTACTCTGTGATACCGAATATACAGAGACATACGATCGATTCGTGCATTTGGATTCGAGTGATAATTAAAATTTATGAGACTTCGAAAGATGATGGGTATTTCGAGCATCTTTGTACGAAACTTTCAAAGCCAAGTGTCGAGCTCAAAGGTTTGTCAAGAACATAAGTCGAGTATACCCAGTTACATACAGTCTTTTAACTACTTGTATCTGTTTGAGTTCACAAACAGCAGCCGAAACACATCTTTCCCATGAATTCTGTTGTTGGTTTAACCTGAGGGTTTTATCGAGTTTAAAGAATAATACTGTATAATATCTGTATAATACTGTATAATATCGCAATGTTCAATGATTCAATGAATAACAGACTAACGGTAGATTTGTAGTATCGATGTTTCTACAATATTTGAATGTTCCAAACAAGCAGAGAAAATTCTATGGCGAGTGGGAAATAAGCAACAATTAAAGTGGAAAATGTCTAACAGGCTAAAAGCTGTTACATTTACATTTAAAACGAAAGATCCTTGATATATTACACGAAATTACATACATGGCTATAATACGATAAAAAATTACACCCTCCGACGAACAAATCCCGCGACCAATTTTGCGTCATGTCCTGCTGTTTTGCCATTTGCAAGCGACGGCGTAATTTAAAACGAATGTTAAGCAAAAATATATTCACGAAACGTGGACGTAGCCTGCTCGATGGATTTTCAACGTCGACTTCTTTTTTCCAAAAAATGATGCATGGTAGAAAAATTTTCGCAAATTATCGTCGACGAATACAGACAGAGAAAAATACGGTACCATTGAGGAGAAACAAAGAAATCCATGGGGTGCATCGCGGTCGAGTTATTCGTTTCGCTCGAACGTCGACGTTGCTTAGAATCGGCCACGAGGAAAAGATGGAAAAGAAGGAAGAGAAAAATTGTCTGACAATGAGCGAGGGGGTGGCGTATGAAACCAGAAAGGGTTTCCCTTCCGGGCGACGTGATCGATGATTCAACGCAAGACATTGGACCTCTTTTCCCCGCAAGATACTTCGTTCTGGCAGAAATTTTATTCGTCGTCGCCCGTGTAAGCCAAGCCGCTCCGCCGAAGAATATTGCCTTCTTTTTGAATAGGATACGCCATAAAAGCTGATGGATTAAGGGTGACGCGTTCAGATTAAACATCTTCCTTCCGTCTCGGGGCGCACGCACAATAATATGGAGATTGCGAGACGCTGTGATTTCGCGGAAAATTGTATCATAATTTATAATTGGAATTTCGACACTTGAAATTTCGTTCAATTTGTTACAAAATATATAGATTTGCGACCGGAAAATTCGTAATCGTAAATCGGGCAGAGAGAGATTTTTGAAGAAGACGTCGATCCGAGAATAAAGTTAGAACAGTGCTAAAAATTTTTAGAACTTCACTGCAGACTTTATAGAGACTAAAATGTAATTTTAAAATTTAATGAAGTCGAAAGCAGTCACTAATAATCGTCGAAGAGATGGCGTATCGGGCTTGTAAAAAAAGAAACGCTTTTAAAACGATTTATCTTTAGAAAATAGTAACTCGAAATTTCTCAACGATTCTTTTCGATTCAATGATTTTCTTATGAATTCAATAATTCATAATTTTTAAGTTTTAAATAAAAAATTTTATTTCATGCTGTTCATGCTATTTTAATAATATTTTATAAATTTGAACTCGAGAATACGTTTATATTATTTATTGTATCAAATAAAAAATGACTACTTTAATATCTATATATATATATATATTTATTTATTTATTTATTTATATAATATCATTATATAGCGAAAAATATGGAAATACGAGCAAAATCAAAATTGATAAATTTTATACACAAATAACATACATAAAATACATACATAAAATCTTTGATTCAATAAAATTTCGACTGAAAATCAGTTAACTTATTTGAAACATTTATCACTAAAGTACATTAAATTGATTGAAAATGCAAAATTCAGTCAAATCAAATCATGATCTTACCTGAGATCTTGAAATATTTCGTCCATAACAACAGTCCTCTGTTTTATCAGCCAAGTCAAAATTATAATATTTAATACATATCAAATAAATATCGAGCTTTTAAAATGAATTATAACCTTACTACAACACTGGATTATTTTAGTTTATTAAGAAATCAGTTTAACCTCGCGACGAAATTCGTATACTCCGAATGTTTCACTTTGGTGATAGATATATCGTCACAATATATGCAAAACGTCTAATTTAATTATTCTAAGATTCTATCTCTACGTAAATATCGAAATGTTAGTCTCGAACAAATTAAACACTCACTAACTAATTCACGATATCCTTCTGTTCAGAATCAAACATGGACGACTGTTACGTATTTAAGACTCGATTATCGAAATTAAATTGACATTGACTAGCAACTATCGATAGTATCGATGCGTACGCAATACCATTGCAATATTCATAGCACCTTCGTACTATCCCGCGGTTTGCATTTATGGTGTTCAATGATACATACTTTTAATTATAAAATAAAATAAACGCGATAAAGGTAAAAAGATATGTTATTTTTTAATCTATTTCATTTCTTACAATATATATATATATATATTGTTCCTCCAAAAATTCAGAAAAATACAAAAGAAAAACATTCTCAACCCAGGTCTCCGCGACGTGTTTGCCTATCCCATTGGTGGCAAAGATGCCAACTGCATTACCGCCGGAAGACCGCTACATTACGGACGGCAGATACTTATGAAAGTCGTCGAGCATCGCCTCGCTCAAGAAACTCTGCATT
Source organism: Heterotrigona itama (assembly GCA_903986555.1). Lineage (NCBI taxonomy): Eukaryota > Metazoa > Arthropoda > Insecta > Hymenoptera > Apidae > Heterotrigona > Heterotrigona itama. Next base: position 28,432 of record CAJDYZ010011774.1, read on the forward strand.
CAGCTAGACATCCGAGGATAACCAGTTTCTCCATTTTCATGATAATGTATCAAGAAATCAAGGAACCGACCGATAACAACTCGACTACTTCAGACAAATCTTTGCCAAAGCTCGTAAAGATTAAGCGATAAATAAATAAACATCGAACGCGCAACGATGTAATTCATTAAGTAGTTTTTAGAAACCAGTACGGCCAGATTTACTTGTTAAACATTTATTCGAGTTGCGACCAGATCTGCAATTTCAAATTTACGATCGCCGTTTTTAGCGACATAATTGAAAGATAATAAATAATACTGTTATATCCCTTCGAGTAACGGTTTGTAAATGTATTTGATAGAGCGCGGAATTAAGGTCCATACAACTTGATTTATCGCATGCATCAGAATTAACGACTGTGTATGATAAAAAAAAAAAAGCAGAAGTTAAAGAACAGCATAGAACTACTTGCAACTAAAAAACTAGATAGATCATTATCGACATTAATTAGAATTTCCATAGAAATAGAGAAATCACGTAAATTTCCATTTCGATAGAAATTCAAATTGTTTCACGGATCCGCCAAATTCGTACATATTTTACGATCGATCTTCCCGTAAAAAAAAAACGGCGAAGGACGAAAGAACCTAGCTTACATTTTATTACCATTTTCACCCTCAACTTCTCTAACGAAGATAGTATCGTCGGACCATCCTTTACGCTGTCTCGGAGGTTTTGTTTCTACAGGCAAGAAAGAGGAATGAAAGAGGAAGGGAAAAAAGAGAAAAAAGCGCGACGAAAGAAAGCGACGACGAGGAAAATGGCACAAAAGGGACCGACATAATCGGACGGCGCCTGGTCCTAACTTTTATCCCAGGCTATTTTGCAATAACCCTTTGCGAGTGTCACGAGCATCCACCCTGAATTGCCTCGTATAAATGCGGATCCGTGATGCGCTTATTTACGGCGGCGAAAATAGTAAATTATCGAATCGACTGCGCGTTGACGATCCCAAAACTCTTACAGGCGAACATTTATTAGGCGCGAAACGACGGTGCCTCGGAAATTAATGGTGAATCCGCTGCGCTGTAGTATCTCGGATATAAAATATTTCGGACGATGGGGGCCCATCGTTAACGCGCCACTACCTAGAACTGGCCTATCTCGTTAGCGAGTCGATCGTTAAGATCTCCGGGACATCGCGTGATCTTTCCACTCGCGTTTAACTTTTACCCAATTAGGTAATCGATGCTGTATAGATGCCCCACTGTATCAGATGGTATACCCGATACCGATCTACCACTGATTTTAAAAGTAGAAAAGTATCCGAACATCTAATCCAAACGATCGATTTCAATGTCGAGTTCGAATCGTGGCAGCAGTTCTTTATACTACCACGAATCCAATGCGATATTTAAGAGATAATTAAGCCGGAGGACAAGCACCGTCGCGTAAGCTACAAGCGAGTTTCGAAGTCTGGATTTATTAGAAATTGTAATCTATGCGGGACACTTCGTGTCGATAAATCTGTGACGTAACCGTTATAGGTCTCGATAAATTCACTATCGACGTTTAAATTAGTCTTTGGCGTAGTAGAAAACTAACTAAGTCATTCGTCTATTGCCACGGCTGTGTAAAAGCACTTAGAACTTTTTTACGTCGCGATAGCAAGGATAACCAACACTATAGTATTCCCTCGACATTGTATAACGAGAAAACGAAACGAAAGATATTGTGACTATTACTCGTGGCGCTGTTAAAGTTCCTAGATATTCGCAACGAAATGATCCATAAAGCCGACGGTGGAAATCAACTGAAATTTATCCCACGTGTAAAAGAAAATCTATTTGCACCGTTAAAACGGAACGTCATAATCTTCGCTGAATATATGAATTTCATGGATTCGCGATTTAGCTGCCGCGCGTACACATCCCACGTCGATCTCCGTACCAGTAACGATCGTACAATACCGGAGTCCTTATTTATAGGGTAGTAAAAATTTAAATAAATTTCTTCCCCCTGTGGCATGGCGCGCCTGTGGAGTGGCGGTTCCTATCGCCGCGCGAAGGGTTTGTGCGAACCGTTATTTATTCACACACTGCAAACGGAGCTGTTTCTCGCTCCGCGTTCGAAGAGCGTCATTATTCGATTTTCGGCGAAGTTTTACCTTTGCTGGCTCGGTACGCGGGTCCGTAGACGAGCGTCCACGACCAGTAGTAAATTTTCACCCTTCCCACCCGAGCTGTAAATTTACCTTCGTCTTTCAATAGGACCACGCCATCGGAAGGAGCGCTTGGTCCCCACAGCCATGGGTGGAATTTTCCCCTCTCCACGTCTTTCCGTCTCCTTCTTTCCCACGATTCTTATACTCTCTCCCTTTCTCTTTACCTTTCTTTCGATTTTTCTCTTCCACGCGAAGAGCCTTTCTCTTTTAGTCCCTCTTTTCGTCCCTCGGCTCTGCTCGTCGACATCACTCCATCGCGTTTTCCTATCGTTTTATTTAGTTTTCGCGCGCGATGGCGATTGCTCTGGTCCGCGATGGTGGCGATGACGATCGGCACGCCAGTAGTGGTGGTAGACACCGGTGGACATCGGTGATGGCGATACGACAAGGAAGGTGGCGGTGGTCGGTCACGGTGCCTGGTAGTGGTGGACGACGGACGAGTCTTCTCCCGTGGAAAGAAAGTCGCCCGATGGAAGGAGAGAATTCTCGGCAAGGCTGCGAATTCACCGGTTGGGCGTGGACAATATTTATGCTCGCTTCTTCCAACCGTTTGTTCGCTCTTTTTCTCACGTTCTCTCCGCCGCACGACAATCCAACGCAATCCCGATTCTCTGCTCCGATTTTCTCCTTCTCGACCGTTGAAATTTCCCGACGTTCACTCTTTTTCCACCTCGTTCCACCATCGCCAACTTCGTTATCGCGTTAAGGATTAAAGTTCACGCGTCAACAACGACGGAAAAATCGAGAACTTCTCGAAGATCAGATGGAACGAGGCTCGGCTCGCTTTCGCGCGACATGGGCGTGGACGATATTTATGTCCCGTTGAATTTTTAACCGATGGACCTGGCCAACCGTCCGATCAACCGTTCGAGACACCTTCCACTCGCATTGCGACATCGTGTCCCCAGGATACTCTCTTTTTTTCACATCCGGCGAAATCGACGTGTCGCCGAATTTGGCTCGAGGCTGGTCGTGCCCTGCTTCTCGCGCGCCAACAAGGATCTCGATGTCAGATCGACATCAATCCGGCGGGGAACCAGTTACAGAATGACTTTATCAATCTCGAAACCGATCGGCCGAGCAAATCTCCTATAAACGAGCCTCGCCTAACAAATCCGCGCGGTAACCACCACGTATATAACCGATGAAGACATCCTTCAAATATTTCATATCGTCGTGTCGTATGAAAAAGATACGCCAGCAGATTATACAAGCCGTATCAGGGGCCTGTTTTTTCCTTTCTTTCTTTTTTCTCTCTCATTTTTCCTCCCATTCTCGATTATCCTTGTTCGAATAAATTACGTCCGTCGGCGACGCTGTCGCGCATTCAAACTAGTTTCCAAAGAACTACGGGCTCTCGGTCACAGATACGAGGATATCGGCGATAGCATCGTAAATCCGGCTGTTTCCTATCTCGCGAGGCCAGGGACACAGAGATGGGAAATTACCCTTTCCTAGGAGATCCAACGGGTAGCAACAAGTAGGAAGGATCGGCGAAGGGGCCAGGTCACGGTGATAAATTTGTAAAACCAATTTAAGATCGCGGTACACGAGGCGTGCCGCGGCCACGAGACCACGTTCCTCTCCGGGCTTCTTTTTATCTGCGTCTCCTCTCGCCTCGAACGTACCACATATCAACTTTTTATCTCGACCAGAGACAATTCGACAACGACCACGCGTCCTTATAAACGGACTATGCCACGTAAGTATCCCCGCAACCCACATTTCCAGCTTCTTTCTCTCTCGAAAAAAAAAAGGCAAGCCCCGACCGAGCCTCGGAGGAATCTTTATACCGGGAAAAACGTGCCATCCGCGGCCCGCCTTTATCTTTCCCGCCGTTGTCCCGTGAATCCTGGATAACCGACAGATAAAACAGGCATTCACGAAATATTTGATAAACCGGAGGTGTGGTGTCCAACCTCGGGTGTGTACCAACAACGACAACGGGGATGACAGGATAAGGCAAGGTGAGACACGCCGATCAAATTTACGAGCCAGATTACGGGGAATTTCTGGCCGTCAATACGGCTAACTTCTGGCGAAATTATGTTATCGGCGATAACGCAACGTAACGATATGTATAAGTATTTTTAGATAATGACATGCTAGAGCCAGGGGGATAACCAAACTCGCGCAGTCCCCGCGTAATTTGTCGACGGGATCTTAAACGTACGTATAAACACGTGTATTTTACAGCTGCGTATCTGCGCCCGTTTTAACGAACTTTCGGATGAAGATAACTTTGCAAATGAAATTGCATTATTCGCGCGAGGAAGAGGCGACTCAACGGGTTTTCTTAGTGAGCGAAACGAACGGACTGCCAGAAATTACCAAAGATCTCAGGTAGCAGCTCGCTAACGTAGACGTTATCGCACATATCGAATTTACATTCCAGGGGTGAGAATGCACGGCTTCAGTGACGCGTTAAAATACGAACGAAGAATCATTTGAAAGCTTCAATCCCGGACGATTCACACGGCAGACGAACCACTGTGACTTTGAGTGCGGTATGAAATATTTCGCCGCAGGCCGCAAACGAAAAGCAATTATGGTACATTAAAAGCAGCGAGGCAGGAGGCAGACGAGCCGCAGATGATGAGAGACTGCACAGAAGGCTATAAGTCGCTTCGAGAAATGTCCCGGAGCTTTTTCTCCTGCGTGCTGCCTTTCGAACGGTCACCGTCCATTGTCATCGAAAGATGACATCGCGTCAGGCTACCACAAGTACGTATCACAATACGCGTAGTAATTGAAAATTGTTTTTCCTAATTGGCTGAACTTCTCGTAACGTCATGTTACGTGATCACCGTACCAATGCACTATTATATAAATATCATTTATTTGAAGCAATTGCTAGTGGTCGTTGTTAATATCTAATAAAATTGGAGCATCATTTATCCAATAATATTAGAACGTCTGATTTATCGTACAAATTGAACGTCCACCAATAACATTAGCATATCGCGTGCGTGACGATCCTCTAGCCTTCAAATTTATTCAGTTGTCCTAAATCACACATAAGGAAACGAGATTTTCTAGTTGTTCGGGGCAACATTTTTCACAGTGTTTTTTCTTTTTTTTTTTTTTAGATATATTCAGATTATCGTAACAATTATCAAAGATTCCAACTCGGCTAAACATCCATAATCCGGATAACGACGCAATTATACGAGGAATTCGCCGACGCGTGCAACAACATTTCCAATGATCGTAAGGATGGAACGACATTAAGGGACATCGAAGTTATCGCAAAATTGCAACATGCTTTACGATATGTATGTAAATATTTGTCATATATTAAATGGAAACTAC
>CAJDYZ010011774.1:36832-57795 GCA_903986555.1 Heterotrigona itama
TCCGTTTACACTGGTCGCATGAACACGATCGTGTATTGAAGCGAGCCGGTTTAGATCTCTGGCGGACAATTACGTTAAGAACGCAGCTCTTATTAACGCAGCCACCGCACTTTTCTGGTAATGAATATTGAAATATGAGCCGAGCGAGCGCGACTGTAACGGCGGCTGCAGTGAAATCAATTTCCCTAGGTAATCTGCTGTTTAATATGTTAATACGGAGACGCGAAATTTCAAGCACGGCTGAAATTAACAGATCGTAAAAGGCTACATTAAAACACGATCGCTACTTCGCCGACGATCCTGGCCATCGACGTGTCCCTAAAACGGTTCTTTATCGCGCCTTTTTCGGTATGCTCGAACCAAGCGCTTACGATCGCGCTTTCTATCGTGTCGAGGAAAATATCGGGACGCTCCTTTTATGCCAACGTTCTCCGAAGAAAAAAAATAAAAATAAAAAAAACACCTTTCGTCGTCGAGAGGTATTCTTAACAAGCAGACGGGGAAACGAAAGTGTTCCGAGTAGGATTCATCGGTCGAAACTCGAAATTCCTTGCTAATTAAGTCATCCGGGACGCACGTTCGAACGTCGTGTTTACACTACCGTTACACGCGACCGTTTAAGTTCCTAATACAGTAGATTGTTCCTACTTCTAAGATGTAAGAAGCGTGCATTTATAATGAGAGTGGATATCGAGAGTGATGTACGCTCGTAAAACTTGCACGGGGACAAATGGAGGAGAAAACACGCGAGATAGATGGACAAGAAACGAATGAGAAATGGCGATAGAATTGCCACGTTAATATCGATGAGTCAGAAGAAACTGTGAAGAATAAGCGAGACCCGCAGCATCGAAGATTTCATATTCTGCTGATATCTCTCCGCAATCTGTTTCTTTATTTCCGAAAGTAATCGTAGCTTCGCGTGTAATCTCGCGAAGAACGTGGCCATAGGCAAATTCTACCGAGCAGAGAAACTCGGTCGATGTCTCGGATGTTTCGAACAAACGAGTGGATAATACGTCGCCAGTGACGCACGTCGTCGAACGCTCGTCTTCATAATGACATTCACAGAAACGAAAGACACGGAATAGATATCAACCGTGTTCCAACAAAGTCGGTCGAACGTCGATCGATCTCGTCGTCGTGGCTTTTACGCTCGTATTCAACGTAAATCTCGAAAGTGATAATGATTGATTCATAAATCACGGTGGCCGGTAGGCTTTGAGTGCACGGTGGCAGGAAGATTTATCCACGGAATCATTCTTGTCTCCCCCTCCCCCCACTTGACGGTTGTTACGAACGCGCTTCTTATTGCGCGGTTTGCGCCCGAGACGTCAGAGCCGAGCGAAGAAGGAACGAATTGATTTACTGCTCGTCAAATTAATGGCAACTTATAATCAGGAAATTAAACGCGACGATCGCGGCCCCGCCAGTGTTCGTGCACGACGGACGCTCGAGATACCGCTAACAGAGTTTAATCGCGAGTCATTACGAGGCCGATCGTTATTTCGGTTTCCTTCATTTACATATTTGTCTTGCCGCGTTCTCTCTCTCCACCCTCTTTTCATTTTTTTCTTTTTCTTACTCGCTGCGGACGATCTCTGCGCGGAACAATTACCAAGGAAAGGAGAAGAAGGGTTGCCGTACGCGTTAGCATGTCACGTTACGCTGCATAAAGATGTCGAATAAGAATCTTCCCTACCACGTTGGCCCTTTCAATTACGGGCTATTAGGGCACGTAAGGACTTTTAATCCCCGGCGGGTACACGATTTTTTACTCCAGCTTTTCGCCGTAAAAGGATAAAAGCAACCCCCGGGCCCCGCCATTAGTCACGACTCGACCCAATGCAGCCTTCGCATCGCGGATATATTTTTATGACACGCGCGTTGTGGAAACCTGTTTCATTGCCAACTGCAACGGCCACGTTATATTTTCCGTCCCTCTTCCTCTCTACTCTCAAACTCTTTCGAACGCTTCTTCCACCTCGTCGCCAATGCCTTCGTCTTGTCGCGGCTTCTACCATAACTCGTCCCCGAAATCTGCGCTTTCCTCCTCCGTGAGAGAAAGAACCTGTCGATTGCAATATTCGCGGGCCAAAATCCCTGTTCGTAAATCTGTACACTCGTCTCATTCATTTCAGAAATTCTCAATTACTTAATTGGCGCGGCAGACTACCTTCACTGCTTCATCGAGGCGAATCGATTTTCGAACTTTGATAATCCGCGAGACAGACTCGAGACGTGAGTTTATTATTATACGACAATAAACGCACCTCAACGCTAAATTCGACAGCCGAGTTCCATAAAGCCATAAACTATCGGATGATCGCTCTCGAACGGTTTAAATACCGCAGTCTCGGCACGAAGACTCCAGCCTCCCATTGAGACATCAATCGGGTTCGTCATTGAGTCATCAACCACGCTTCGACACGTAGGAGCGATCGAGGTACTTGATTGTATCGCGGTTGTATCGAAAAAAATAGCCGATTGTTGGACGAGACGGAGTAGTACGAGCATTGTTCACCGCACGACATGGTCGATAACCATAGGAAGAAATTTATGGAAGTGGAATTCCACTCTGCTCGCGGGCGCGATTACGTCGTAAGCGAGCCGCGTCGCATTGTCAGGCGTTGAACACGGTTCGTTCTGTCGCTCGGACATCTGCCATCCCGGTATAACGTGCATTAATGCCCCGCCGTTACTGAAGTGTTTAACCACGAACTCGCCTCCTGAGTAAACAGCCACTCGGTCACGAAACGATAGTCTACTTCACTGTCACGAAGCGGAGGGACGTATTTCCATCTGGAAACCGTTCCCTCAGCAATACGTCGCCGTCCTCGCGTATTTGCATCTGTAGTAGTACGCCCGTCCCTCGCATTCCGTCCGAATAATTTGTACTTTTTAAATCCTTCAAAACGAAGGATCGCATCGATTCAACAACGTATCGAGCGGCGCCAACGTTCTCTCGTTCGCCTCGCCAGACAGTAAATCGGTCCGCGTTTGTTACGAAGAGACGAACCATCGAACGATACGATCGGCGCATTGGAATTCGAACATGGATCTTCGTAGGATGACGCGTTCCGGTGTGAATATTTCAAACGAGAGACCTTGTCAGAGAGACTCCTAGTCGCGAACAAGACAAACTGGTCTTGCTATTCTTGGAATCGATTCACCGCTGGTCCCCGCATCGATTTTAACGTCAAATCACGTTCAACGTGATTGCAGTGGATCGTATTGGAGCGAATACTCCAACACGAGTGCTCCGTTATTGCGAGAGAAAAGTTAAATTTAAATTGTCAATTTACTGAAACGAGATTATCAACCCAGGGACGAAAGGGGCCAGAGAATTTCGATATAGGGGACATAGGCGCGATTTATTGCGAGTACAGCACGAGAGAGAAGTTGACCGTCTCACGCGCGTGTAAGCAGCATTTGTAGCAGTATCTGTAACAGATCAGATACAAATGGAAGGTGCGATCACGGCGTTAAGTGAGTCGAAGTAAATGTGGTAGTCGGAGCCACCGTGGTAGGTAGAGCGTGGTTGGCGTGGCCGACGGGCATCTCAGGTGGGGAAAGCAAAGGATTGGTAGGAGGAACGAAGAATGTTCGGACGAAATCGGTGCCGATCGGTGGCGGCAAGACCGACCGACAACAGGTACGTAGAGTCGCGGCAAGTTAAAGGAGGCTGCAAGCGATTTCAGGCCCGTGACACACCACCCTCCATCGAGCTTTGTGCTGCAAAGTCATGGCATGACGTCGCGATCGGCCCCGACCGTGAACACAACGGGAATATTCTTCGAGTACCTGACTGCTTGATCCGAATATATGCCAAGTATGCAAATATTTACACAGTTCCTTTCACGTGGCGCTCGAACAATGCTACTTGTGATCGTGACAGCATGGAAAGTCGCTTCGTACAAGTCCATCGCGAATAGGCATGGAAAACAGGATAGAAAAGGAACGCGATTTCGAACAGGTAGCGATCGATGAAAAACACCCGGTTAAATCGTCGATTATGCGTGAGAACGTCGATGATTACACGCACGAATAGCCAACTCGAGGAAACTCAAAGCGAACTCGAGGAATCCAGACGCGGTAATTGATTAGGCAACGTCGAGCAATACCACGGCGGGCAAGCACGGAAATCGTGGAAGGAGCGGGCAAGCACGTGTGGAACGTGAAAGGATCGTGCGTTAGCGGCACGTTTGTGCACACGTACGTACATACGTACGTACCAGACGAGAAACAAGCGAGGACCTCTGACAAGTCGGATCTTAATTACATGCGACCATCGGCAGGTACTCCGTGACTTCTGCGAGCGAGCGTTCGCAATTACTGCCACGATAATAACACAGTCATTTAACGGATTGTATACGCGTGTTCCACGGCGCGCGTGAACGTATCTCGCGCGTGTAAAGACAATCGCGCCATAATTGGACGCGTCCGCGTTGTATCGTTCCCGTAGCTATTCATAACTGATGCACGTCCGAAAGGTATTCGCGCCGCCTTCGTCTCTATCGTCTTCGTGCTGCACGCTGATGTTTCAATTAAAACGCAGCGAACGGACAGGAAACGGGCACAAAACACGCGGCGTGTCCGCATTATCGAAGACGGAACATTTAACTCTGCAATTAGCATAGGGAAGGACGCGTAAAAACTGATTCGCCGACCTGAAACCGAGCAAGAAGCGATAGCTCAGAGAACGATGTTAAAATGTCTGAGAAACGGTAATAAATTATCTTTGATTGTCGCGCACGTCTCGATACTATGAATTATCATGATCTTACGCACATTTAATCGCCGCGTAATGTCGTTGCAATCGTTTTCTTCTCGAGGTAGGACGAACGTGTGATTTCGCCCGTAGGCACGCGCAATCTTTCAAAGAACACCTCGACACCGTTGCAAATGCAAACGCCTGGGCTTTTTGTCCATTAACGAATGCTAAGCCGTCCCGAACGACGAAACTCGTACCTGATTTCCAAGCTAGGTAATTTAAAAAACAACATCCAAGCCGAGAGTACGGCGAAAGAGGAGGAAGAAAAAGAGAAAGGAAAACGAATCGAAGGATTGGCAGACCGATTGAAAAACGAACGGCCACTCGCAGTGTGATAAATTTCGCGAACGAACTTGCACCGACTACCGGTGGCGTTCCTCTCACCTTGTCTCTCGGTTAATTGCTGCTCCTCATTTACATAGAGGCACCATCCACACGCCGGATATCGGTGTTTCACTTATCGCGGCGAATTGACCACGGCGGAACAGTCGGCGATACATTCTATAGAATTCGTAATAATCGCATCGTTAACGGTAACAAACGGAGAAACAGCGGCAAACCACTAACGAGTAGATAAATGGCGCGGCGATGCGTAGCTTAAAAACCGATCCAACGAACGAGAGAATTATACGAAAGTTCCGTCCGCTGCGAAAGATTTATGCCCGGTTAAATATACACGTGGCGCGGAATTTCGAACGATTTTTCTCCCGCGGTGAATAAACAACCGAGCCGGGAGGATACGCCGGCCTCGGTCTCGGCCTCGGCATCGGCATCGGGATCGGCTCGACGTAGATATATCTGTTAATTGCAAAACGAGCAATTCCGGCCGGGTGTCTCAGTTATCGTGGCGATTATGTTGTCGCCGAGCCGCGGCGACGAACTCGGACGAGATCGCGCCCGATAAACGCACGATAATCGCCGCTGGGAATTTTTAGGAGCGATTTTCAGCCCGGAGCTGGCCCGCGTTAACGACTCCTTCGACGAATTAAAGGAACGCCCCGGTGTCGCGTTATCTTTATGCCCCTTTCTCGCGCAAGCAGCTTAAAAATTCCCCCACGGGGTACCGTTTCCCGCGCGTTCCTAATTAATTGAAAATAACAAGACCGCGACGAGTACCTAAATTTTTCGATTCGAGATCGGCTCCGCCGACGGCGTTCCGTTTGATCGTCCTCCCGCTGCACACGTCCTCATCGCATCCTGTTCCTAACGTTTTCACGAGCGCGCCTTGTTTGGCGTTGCACGTACGCAGGGGAAAGGCAAGCAATAAAAGACGAACAACGAGCCAGGTCCGAGGGACCAAGCGAATAATTAATTAGTCAAGCAGCCATATTATCGGATTTTTCCGACGCAGACCAATCAACCATGCTAATTGCGAGTCAACGCCAGGCAATCGAGTAACGAGCTGCCTAATATCGAAACGGACTAATTCTGAAAGTTAGCGCACGATGTACCTGACCAAGTTATTGCTTCGCGTACTGAAACAGATACGCCGTGTAAATAATATGGACGATCGTACAGGTTTTGCTATCGCTGTTAAGCGGAAACTGGCAAGAGTTGACACGAACCCTTTGGGTATAAGACCGGTCGATAATTAGCGAACGTTCGTGCAGTTTGCTTCTCTCCTGCTTTTCTCGAAGGAGCCAATACGCACGATCGCTCTAAGTACTTTGTTTTTCAAAAAAAAAAAAAAAAAAAAATAACATATACAATCGAATCACTTGACAATGTCGTCCACGGCTGAACGAGTATGCAAGCACGATGTTTTTTCTTTCCACTGTTCGAGCAGTAACGCGATCACGCGGTAATATTCATGAACTGGTCGACACTGTCCGCGACACCAAGGACGCATCAATCTTTTCGCACACCGTGCACATACTTACGCCGATGACATTGGTAAGTCGTCACAGTTCTCACGATCATTAGCTTCTTGTTTTCAGCTGCGTATTCGTTTCGAAAGTTGTCACGGTACAACAGCGATGGAGAGAAATTCTTCGTAAGATTGACGCAGCGAGTTAATTATGCAACAACTTGCAACAATTAAAAATCGAAAAAAAATATCCAAGTGACGTCCATTCGAGTGCATCGGCATCGACGTTAAGGCACACTTTTTGAAAAATCGGTATATTCAATTATCGTCTCCAACCCAGCTTAATAGCGGACGGGAGGAATCCTGCGTGGTGAATGGAACGATGCACCCTCGATGCACCCAGTAATGGGACATGAAATTCCATTTCGTCCATTTCGAGGCTTTCACGTTAAAGGCGAGTGTCCGCGGGCATCGAGTCGCACGCGACAGGCGCGTCGCCGCTCGTAAATTTCCACGCAGGAAGAGGGAGGGAGAGGAGGGGGGGGAGGATTAGAAGCAACAAAACGAACATCACGGTGGTTTAACGGGGCAGTATAATTGTACTTCCTCCGAGGCGTTACTCGAAACACGCCGCCAAAGCGACCGCTCGTTCTCTACGCTATCTTCATTCCGCCTTCGTCTCCTCCTTCGCTCCGCGTAATCGCTTTCGTTTAAAGTGACCGTATCAAACCGCGGAAACTCTCCTCCTATCAATTACACGCAATCCGCGGGCGTGACTCGTTCGCGATGCGAATCGCATGAAACGCGCGAACGTGATTCCGTACCGCGGCTAAAATTATAAGAATCGTTTCTCGCGAAGCAGAAGCGAAGGAGAAGTTGAATCGGCAAGAAGAGGCAAGAACGTGGAGAAAAGTACGCGGCGTTCGATGTTCCCCGCGGCGGCGAACTCTTACGTACACGGCCCCGATGCGTATTTAAAGTCTCGGTTACGCACGCAATCACGCCTTTATAGTTACGTGGAAGCTTGTAATAACGCACGACGCGATACGTAATGAAGGAGGTATACGCTCACGCGCGCTCTCTTTAGTTAGGCAAAAGAGTGGCTAACAGCAAGGATCGGCCCCTCTCGTTGCTGCCGATGCGTTCAACGCGTTGTACAACTCGTAATAGCCAGGCTGGCGCCGACGTCGGTTCTTCATCCGTGGTAGACCTCCATCGGGCATTTACAACGTGCCGCACGAACGCATCGCCGATACCTGCTTCTACCGATACCCGTACCAATACCACGGAATTTATCGTGACGCGTCGGCACCGCTCGCGATTCTCCAGAGACTTTGCAATTCGCTTGTAGATCCCATCAGCTAACTAGACGCTCCTGGCTGACGTAGACGGAAGAGCAATCGTGACTCCCTGTTTATCGCGATTTATACTGTGTATTGGAGGACCTCTTCCATAGTGCCATTCATTACGAACTCGTTCGTATTTTGTCACAGACAGCACTCACCTACAACGCGAATCGAAACGTATTACTAGGAATAGCGTTCGTTGATCTGGTTGATTATTACGATTTTCATTTTGTAATCGTATACGTGTACATTGATGATTAAGGAAACGATATTTAGGGAGGAATGCTGCACCGAACTCTCGTCAGGAAAACATTATATCGCGTGCCTGATTACCATATTTTGTTTTAATTGGAAAATTAGCAAGTAAGAGTCTACTAGAATTTGCAATCTACGACGATGAACAAATCGAGCAAAACATAAAGCGCATATATATGTATATAAACGCATGGACGTGCAAGTGCATCGAATCACACATGTTACGAAGGCCTAAGAGAAGAATGTTGAATAATATATTTGGAGTCGATTGCTTTACGCTCGAGCATGTAAATTGGTCACACGTTCCTCTCGGTATAATGTGCCCTGTTTTCCGATCGTACAAGCGAGAACCTGAATAAACATGAAGCGAAAGACTATAATGATATAATAATCGAGCCAAATAACAAACGACGAACGTCGCGAGGCAATTACGAGCGGATAACTCGCCAGTAATATTTAGAAGCAGTTGCGAGGAGATTAAAAACGCGGTTGTAGTATCAACTCAAACGTCACCATGATTCGCGCGAGAGCTTGCATTCTTATCGCTCTGCTTTCACTTCGCGATTACAATTTCGTTTGTTTTCACGTCAACAGTATGAAGAGATTTATCTGTTCAAGTACGCTTCGCGGCAGGCGCGTGGATGCGTGGTACTTCGAGCACTTCGCGTACAAATAAAGCCTTCAACTTTCAATGAATTTATAATGTCGCGAGGCGCGATAGCACCACCACGCGCGTTTTTGATCTCCACGAGTGAAATTTTCGAACGAGGTGCCGGGGAAGAGGTTATGTAGATGAGATAAGTTAACTACAGGTCCGCGGCTGTAAGACAGGACATGAATAATACGGTCATCGACCCATAATTGTGTTGCACTTTCTGGTCAGGCAACATCGTTGAAATCCTGCGTCCCAGATTCCGCCATAATCGAAGAGAAAACGAAGTAAAAATCGTCTGCCACGTCGGTAAACGACACGGTGCGCCGAGATCCTCCCGGAACACTTTCTTAGCTTTCTTTTCGTTCTGTTCTCGCGAAGTGATCACGTCTTCGTCTTAGACTTCGTTTTCGTCATAAGCACGCAATACAGAGATTCGAGATGAAAGTGAGAGAAATTTCGTCTAAAGTGTCTAAGCGAGTTCTAAAAATCTCTCCATCGTTGTTTCGCTGTGTCGAGTTATCGATAAGTTATCGATAGCAATTCCAACATGGCTGTTAATCCTGCACGAAAACTGCGAGTGGAATGAGCCAGAAGTTACCTGGCTGATTTACAGCTAATTAAAGTTAACAAGCAGTTTAGTCTACTATTAAGCTGGCGTTTAAAGGCCGAAATTCCAAGGCGTATAAATTATCTTTTTGGGGATGCGTACGGCGTTGAATGCTGTACAGCCACCCCCCTCCGAGAGCTCTAATCGGCCGACATATTTCCAAATTAAGGGCCAACAAAGCGGGTCACAGGGTCGTTCACGCTGTGATTTTAAATGGCGAATCTAGCGGCGACTGTTTATTTCGAGATTTGTTACGGCCTCCCTCGAGAAGGCTCTCACGTTCTCCCTTTCGACTTCGGCAGCCCGAAGGGATGGCATCGGCACGCTGGAATCCTCGACGGGCATCGAAGTTGATCGATCCGGCCCCTTCGACGCCTCGTTCAGGTCGGAGGTCCGGACTTAATGACAGTCGTAACAAATGAACGGTAATGTCATAATCGAATGCCGCTGAACACCGGCAATTTCGTTGCAGGATCTGAGAGCGATGGAACACCCTTGATCCCTCGATCCACCGAGTTGTTCTTTCATTCAGGATGAAAAGAAGAACGAGACAATTACGCGGAGTGAAATCACGATTTTCGCAGAGGAACCGTTCGTTTGCATAATCCGTAATCGCATGAAAAGTCGTTCGTCAAACAGCATTAGAAAGTCCGATCGCACGGTTCGGAATCGATTCGAAATACGTATAGAAATTGACAGGAGGATTCGATCATCGATCTAAATACGACAGAATCTCGCAGCGTCGGATCACAAGAGGATCTAGCAACGTCAGAGAACGGAGAAAGGATCTAACGGACGTGTACGTACAAGTACAAAAGTCGATCTATCGATAACGATCGATGAGTACCATGGTGGTACATTACGCCAGCCGAGTGCCATTAGTATGATCTATATCCGTGCTTCTACCGGCTACTGATCCCTTAGATCTTATCTGGCTGGTGGCTGCCTCTCGTTCCTTTTCATATCTTTCCTTCGGACAAGAGAAAAGAGAGTGGCCTCGAGGATGGCCTCCCCGTTATAGTTTCTGGCCCTTACTTACATATAGATTGCCTCTCATTTCTTACACCCGAAATATTGCTAATCGTAAGGGAGGTGGGCCCCGGTCCATCGCGAGCCACGAAATTGCATTTGCATACGAGGCAGATTGTCCCGTTCCACGTGTAAAGGACCTCGCTCGTCCTTGGTAACTACTCGCGTCCTTTGTGCCCGCTCTTCTTCGCGCGTATCGTCACGGTGAAATGAGTCGTCGAAAAGCACGTCATTATCGACCAGCCAGCCGAGCAGAAGAAAAAGAACGGTCTACAGCGAACGAGTGCAAACCAACTGGAGAACTAACATCCGACGAAGAAGATGCCTTCGTCGAACCTTGAAACGGCGTTGCTTCTTTCCTCGTGTCGTGTCGTTTCGTGTCGGCCAACCGCGAACACACGCGATAATTATTCAAAAATTCACGGTGGACACGAATCTCTTATCCCCACCCCCGTCGTCGTTCGCTTATCTCAAAAGTTTCGACCTTCGAGCGTTAAACGGCCGCCTCACGTGTCCTATTAGAACGATAAGTCTAAAAGCGATCCTGTTTAAAATTCCACGTGGATTTGTGGTTTAAAGCGGTTAAAATGCCTCCTCGCGCTCTTTTCGTGCCCGTTTCTCTCGCGACGAGTCCTCCATTTTCCCCTCTCGATCTTTCGATCTTTCGTCTCTCGCCACCGTGTGCGTAAATAGCACTGGTATCCGTCAGTGGTCGATGTTGAAATTCATCATTCGATTTGGATAACGAGATCACCGTCACCGACTCGTTTTCCATTATTCCATTCACAAAGGGAGCAAATAAAAGGGGAGATGTCACGGTGCTTAAGCATCTGGACGCGTTATCGTCGTTAATCAATACGCCGCAGGACAGCCCTGAAAGGGGGCTACTTGAAAATAAATCGGACAGACATATTGGTAAACAGGCATTCAGAGGGAGCGAGGAATGAGAAAAAGGATGAAAGGAAAGCAACGAAGGATGAAGAAATGCCGTGGCCGTTCGTGATTCACTTCGGTCCGATCGACTGGTTTTCGTCTGATCTCTTCATGAAAGGGAGGTGGGTCCTCTTGTCGATGGTTTTCGGCGATATCGCCGGCCACCGTGAATGTCAGATTCGTCGATAACTTCGTTGCCGACTATTTGTAATCTGTATATTCACCTGTCGATCCATCAATCCACCGGGGGGAATCAAGATACCGCGCGTTCCATTTCTCGCCGGCGCTGCCAACACTCTGCGTAAACTCGCAGCACCGCATGTGTACCCCGTCTGCATATAGGCCACTGGAAACCGAGTGACAGCTAGATTGATAGCAATATTATCGAGGCATCCTCTATCGGGCCGAATCGATGACACTACGAATTATTGTCGCGTACAAATGCGGCAAATTGAAACAGAGTCGTATCGGAAATTGTCTCCCGTCCGACGGGATTAACGGGTTAAAATTTTGTACAAAATCGATTCGAATCCTTTCGACGATTTCTTTCCAGTCGTCGAATAGAGTTATCTTTCAAATGATCTCAAATAAACGTCAAAACTGAGAAGTGGTACGGATTCCTGGCGTTAGATGCCGCGATAGAGAGAATTGAATTTGATTATAGCCGTTTGTCGGGCCGTGTAATTACGGTCTGTCAAAATATCAGCCTCCGAGTCCCTTTTGTCGGAACACGATCTTGGATATTTACGTCGCAGCCTAGGTGAAACGTGGTGTCTCGAGGAAAATAAAAACGTCTCCCTCCGTAACGCTCCGTGAAGGGTCTGATTATTTTCAAAACGGTACACCGATGAATTTCTTGATCGAACGTCGCCTCGATGTCACGGCCGTCCATCGCATCCATCGCACGGAAGAACTCGGGAACAAAAAAGGTTTCTAATACGAAATCTGTCCTCGCATATTTTTACGGCCGTCCATTACATCCACGTGCTTATTTTTCGTTCCTATTCACCTTCGACCGGCCGTCCTTCTCCACCCACTCCTACTTTCTGGCTACGCCTCCCTTCTTCTGTCCAAGATAATAATTAATGACCGCTCCTACGAAGAAGGCGCCGCCACCCAGGCTCGATTCTTCCCGGCCGCAGAAAATAATTACGAATTCGAAAACGGCTGTTATTAATTCACGATTTGAACGCTCGACGCAAGAGACTGGCCGCAAAAGGCAGAAAATAGCCGAGAATCGCGCAATATCCGATCGTGAAAATGAAATACGTAACTTAAAGATGAACTATTCAACGCATTGCGTCGTCGTTGCAGTTAGTGAAATTTCGATTCCTAGAAAGGGATTGTACGTAGTTTCCATTGGAATTATCTTAGATCCTTAAGCGTAATCGTGTAAATTGAAGCCGCCGGAACCTAAAATTCTACTCAGTATTCTCCGATACGGAGATAACTAAATAAAGCCATCCCCGATAACAAGCGTTATCCGGAATAAGTTAAAAATGGGGAGCCAAGGAACGCGAGACAGCAGGCAATTAGTAGAAGGAAGAAGGGAGGGGGGAGAAGGGGGACGTTTCGATACAAGCGTGGTCGAGGCTCGAAAGCGTGGAAGGGCCTTGAGACTCGAAAATCGATTCACCAAACAAATGACTCAGTTACGCGTTACACATTCCAGCAGCCGTTGATCTCTCAGTTTTCTTCTCGACGTGGCTGCCCTTTCAAGAGCGAGACTCCGCCATTTTAATGACCCTGCTGGCACGCAGAGCCGAGAGCGCGAACAGAGTCGGGCAAACAGCCGGAGACGGGAAAATAAAGGGTCGAAGCCGAGGCGAAAGGAGACCGTGAACGTGGCAAAAGAAAAGGTCTGTTATTATACCGGCGTGGACACAGAAAATTGCCGGATGATCAAAAGAGGAAAAGGGACGAAAAGGAAAAAAGAAAGAGAAAGAATAGAGCGACGCGAACGGGGTCGAAACCAACCACGCGAGAAGGCGTGGTAGGGTGTGGTTGAATCTGTCAGGGGGGAGGGTTGGTTTCGCTTGGATTTATATTTCATAAATTACTTGCGTGGCCAACGTCCGCAGCAAAAATACCATTAGAAATCTTAATGAATCGTTAGTAGATACTTATACCTAATATCTGTGTTTAGTGCGTTTAGTTTATCGCGCGAGACACACGTAATTTGCACCTTCATTTCATTGCTCAGCATACATTAGATCGAGTCTCTGTAAAGAAATATATCGCAGCGATAATGAAACTACAGCTTTCGAAGCAAAATATTGGAGTATTTACACGCACAGTTCGTTTTTCATTCCATCCACGTCACGCGCTTTCGCATTTCTAAATTCCCTGTTCGTAACCTTGCCGCATTACATAACGAGCATACACCGAAATCGTGCATCTCGTTAAATATTTTCTCACGTTCGCCGGAACTTGTTGAAATCCTCCGTATACTTGGTGTCCCACGCGACCACGTATGTACCAGGTACGTAACAATTCAAAGACACTTGCTCGCAAACTGTGAGAACGGTGTCTGACGGACGCTGCAATAGGATTTCACGTTAGAAAGGTACGAAAGTCGGACACGGACGATCCGATATCCGTTCGTTCGTGTGTCAACGCGCGGCTATAAGTCGCGACAACCGGTATCGGTGGCAAGGTCTCGGACAGAGGAAACGTTTAGGCGGAGTAAAAGGGCCGCCGATTAGCTTATCTGGAGATACGGGCAAAGCTGATTGGTAAGGGCAGCTTATCAGCCAGCCACTTAATCGCCTCGCGCCGGTCGGTTCGACTGATCCTGCCGAGTTGTGAATCCGATTAGCTGCTACGTACGTTTTACATCCGACTTCACGGAGATTCACTCTCGGCACGCACGAGTCGGAGCGGTGGCTCCGACCTTCGAATCAAGCTCGGCGAGCTCGGGTTACCTTTAAGAAGCAGGCATTTAATTTAAATCTGTAACGCGTACTGGCGCTTCCAGCGACCTTATATGGAAACGATTTGTCAGTGGCGTAAGTAGGATTCTTTTATTCGCCGCGATGGATCTCCCACCCACCATCAGATAACTAAACATCGTCAAACGACTCGGGTTTCCCGTTCCCCGGATGATCGTCGCGTTTCGCGTTGCATCAGATTTCATCGAGCCGCGAGAGTTTCGTCGACCGTCGTTTGATCAAAAAATTTACAACAGCCGGTGGGAGCACGAAACTACGCGTACTCGAGGATCGATAAATCCTCCAAAACGAACAGCAAGATTATCTTTGATCGGCCAATCGAGAAACGTCCGCGTGATATTTTCGGCGGAGTGGGGGTGAGGAGGAGGGGGAAAATCCGAGGCTCGAGTTTGAGGCTGAATCAAGATTACGCCACTGCCTATTGTAGGTATATAGAGAATCTTGGCGAAGCGGAATGGACCCTCCTCTCAAGCCTGGATTCGCCTTTTCGTCGTCCGCGCAGCTTTCAGACGACAAAGAGAAAGGCCGTGGAAACGTCACATCTTGATTGTACGAGATGAAAACCGCCGCTTTTTTATACTCCGGCGAGAGGAATTTTAATTTTCTCGAGAAAACAAAAACTGGTTCTTCCAGCTATAGGAACCGTCGAAAGAGAGACAAGACCAACCGAGAGAGAGAGAGAGAGAGAGAGAGAGAGAGAGAGAGAGAAACAGGCGGCGAGGGAGAGAGTTGGGTGTAACCACAGCATTCCACCCACTCGAAAATTCGACCGGGGAAGAGTCTCAAACGCGTCTATGACATTCTACCCACTGTTTGGTTTGTTCCCGATGAGAAGAGAGAAAAGGAACGACACGTGTCAAAGGCAAACACGGGCGGAGGAAGGTGGAGGTTTGTTGAGAGCTGTTTGTCGAGAGTTCCGATGATCGATCGATTCGTGCGCGTCGCGATGATTTCTAGTCACGTTCTATAATTTGTATAATAAATGTAAAATATGCCGGCTCGGCTCCACCCTGACACCCGTTGAAAAACTTAACGAGTGCCGGTAAAACGAGTGAATTTTCGACGGGGACTTGATTTATTATTATTCAACGAAATCCGTTGTATATGGTCGCCGCGGATGTATAACTCTCTTTTCACGCATAATTCGACTGCGGGCCCATCCCCGGCATTCTTTGCCCCGCATAATGAACGTGTAATCACGAAATAATTACGATGTTGCAAAAGGAACGGCGAGTCATGTCTCGAGGTAAACATCCAGGTGAAAAAACAACGTCTTGCTGCCGGCGCGTCCTTTTTTCGCCGTTTTATCTTCATCAAACGTTTTCGTCGGCCAAGTGCTCCGAGAGCACTCTCCCGGCCTCCCGGAGTCTCCAATCGGAGATCCCCGTGTCCTCAATCCTCGTGTCTCCACGAGTGGCCAACACGGTAAGCAGGACTGCGCCGCTTGTCGCAGCGTGATGAATCGCCAATTACCATACGACCCGTCACTCGCCCGTTCCTTTTTCCATCCCCCTTTTCGAGCGCTTCCCACCCAGCGTCTTTACCGCAACCTTGGTGACGCCAATCACGCTCGACTGCGCCATACACCGTGTAATATCTTCGTCTATTCTTAGAAAAATACAGCGGCGATTCATCACGCGGCAATCACGCGCCAACTTCCAATCATCCGCGGTGTGTTTCTTTCGCCGTAGTTGTTGTCACATCTAAGGTAACGCGATCCCCACATTGGCGGAGAAGAAATTTTGAACCAAAATTGGATGAACTCGTGCCGATCGATGCTCCTCTTTGCGAAGAAAAATCATGGCTAACTAGTGAGAAGAGTCTAACTATTGGTGAGGTCTCTTAAACCGTGAAAGATTGAGAGAATATAATCTCGTAACGCGGAAAAAGAA
Source organism: Heterotrigona itama (assembly GCA_903986555.1). Lineage (NCBI taxonomy): Eukaryota > Metazoa > Arthropoda > Insecta > Hymenoptera > Apidae > Heterotrigona > Heterotrigona itama. Next base: position 53,082 of record CAJDYZ010011774.1, read on the forward strand.
AAAGGTATCGCGAAGATGTTAACGAATGCAAGCCACGTATCTCTCGGCAGCTTCGATCACGTGTCATAATGAAGGGGTTCGATGGTCGGGTATCGTACCGCGATTCGTCATTAATTGGTGCCAAGTCACGTACGAAGGTCCAAATACTGGACCAGTGGAAGTAATTTCAAGGGGCACCGCGAAATTCCCCGGGTTGATATTCCTTTTTTCCCACTGCTCGTTGTTGCGCCGTTTTTGCCCCGGACAGGCGAGACGAGCGGTGCCTCGGTATACGCGCACGCTCGTACGCGCACGGGGACCTGTAATTGAAAGCTGTTACGCTTGGTATTTTATGGCTTTGTCCCCGAGGCATGCAAAACTCGATTTTTAAGGTCCTTCGACGCGGGCCCGGGCCGCCTTAAGTAACAGGGCGCTCACGGAAATGCGCGCCTCCTAATTAAATCCGACTAAATTCATCAAAATCGTCGTTAAAGCCGCCGTTGGTCACCCAAGCCCTACGGCGGTAGTCCAAGCTGCGATCGTTGAATCGTTAACGATCCTTGCCGCAAAAACGAGATTCCGATCTGTCTAATTGCCGCTCCGCGGTGTGTCCGAAACCCTCAGCGGGAATTCCGATCGGAATCGTGCCACGATAGGGAAGGTCGTTCGGCCCCGAGCTCGTAAATAAACCGACGGATCGGTTCCTGCAGATCCTCCCGAACGAGGCGAACAAAAAGACGCTGGATCCGCGAGCAACAACGGCAGCAACAATCGTAACTCACGACGTATTTTTCCGTGATCGTTGCCCGCTTCTCCTTCGATCGATGCGAAGGAATCGTTCCCAACGGGATTTTAAATTACCTCTACCGAAGGAGAGGCACGCTGCAGCGAGAACGCTATAGAAACGATACGGAAACTGCTCGCGATAAGTCGTCCTGATAGACCGCGTACCTAGATCGAGATCACGAAAAAATACGAATAGACGGGACGTTTAGTAGAACTAAACAATGGAGTAACGATATAAGGAGAAGAGACTGAAGAAGTATCCGAGCAATCGATATCGGTCGGAAGGCACGAATTTTTACTGCCGTCGGATCGTGCAGCACGAGGTGAGACAATAATATCGATAATGACGGCGATAATAGTAATAACAATAATAATGGCAATAACGTCTTCATGAACAGCTGGAGAGGTAACAGGCGAGTGGGTGAGGAGGTTATGGCTCCTTGACCTTGTCTGACCTGGTCTGAGGAGGAATCGCCAGGCTTCGTCGCACGTAATCACCGATCTTGAACGGAGCGAACGAATCGGTAGCCTGCGCGGGTGGGAAGGTGAGTGGAAAAAGGAGAATGATCTCACGGCAAAACCGCCGCGTCGCGCGTCGTGAAAGGCGGAGGGACGCTTGAAATAAAACACAGGCGGCTCTGGCAGCTCGGAGCAGAGGAAGAAAGCGACGAGCCGAGGAGAGGATGTCCGAGCCGAGAAAAAGAATAGTAGCGAGAAAGCGGCGGCAAGCGGCCGGTTGAGAGACTAATTGACGCCGGGTTCGGAGAAAGAAGAGGAATCCGTGTTGGTGCAACCCCGCTAAATACCGTGACACGCGCGCAAATTAATAGGTAGACGCTGCACACCGAGCAGGGAGGAACGAGTAAATTGAAATTTCTACGGTGTGGCGGCGAGCAGGCCGAGCGAGACCAAGCTAATAATTCGTTTGTACAATACGTACGAATTACAATAGTCGTAGAGGTCAAGACACACAAGGGCGTTTCAACGTCGTTTTTCGAAAATTTATTTCGAGATACTCCGGCAACGTGAAAGAGACTCCTTCAACTGAGCCGCGCCTGGCGAATCACAGGAAGTAACGAATTAAGCTACGATAATTCTACGAAGCTTTATAAAGAGCCTGCACGAAGCTTATCGTAGAAACGCACACGTAACGCTCGCAGCAGTGTCTCAAGAGCTTTTTTTCACCGGGAGACTGGCGCCTGACCGTTTCCGAGAGAAACGTGTGAACAGCCAGCCGTGAGAAAGTCTAGAAATATCTGCGGCGTCAAGTGAAATCTTTTAATTAGGACCAACTCGAGGGTGGATGATCGCCATGCGTGCCTCCGCCGCTCAAATAAATGAGTTGCCCTTCGTCCTTCTGGGGTCCCGGCAAATTGGTAGAGATCGAGCCTATGGCCCGAGGCAATTCGTCGATTCTGAAGCTGAGTTTGCCTCTTCATGGACCATACAACAGGAAACGATGCGTATCTTCTCGATTTATTGCGTCGTGTCGAGGCCGGTGTCGAAACGAAAATTCTTCGAAAAAAAAAAAGAAAAAAAAAAGAAGAAGAAAAAAAAGGAAACGCCACCGTGAACTCGTTTTTCACTATCGTAAATAACTCGTTAACTCGAGACTGAACGACAGCTCCAAATGTGGCTGACGGAAATTCAAACTATTTCAAATTTATTCGTGTCCGCGATCCGGAATCGGCCGCGATATCACGTTGCTCGCGCGAGACGTTCTTTTCTCGGATCAGTTTGTTCTTCAACGGCGCCTCGAACGATCTTGCCACCGTCGTTAAAAGCTTTTATCGCTCGGTTAGGTGAGGGGAGGACGGTGACACCGTCGTCGCATCCGGAAGCCCCGTGGCTCCTCACCGTTCTTTTTTATTCCCGCGACGACGGAAAGCGAGAATCGACCTCCGTCTGAACTGGTGTGCGCGGCTGAGAAAATAATCGTGGAAAAAATGGCTCGGATAGAACGATGGCCGTCTGGTGTAACGGCGTTCAGCGTAATAAGCGACAGTTCCTTCGGTTAAACGAGGTGCACGGAAGAGAGGCAGAAAAAGGATCCTCCTCGCGCGGAGGATTCTTATGCAAATTAGCTGTATAAAGACGTCCGTTCGGACATCTTTAAATATTGTTTCCCGAACGGAATTACCCTAATTTTGTCCCGATACGAGCGTCTACTTCTTCTTTCCTTTCTTCAATTTCGTAGGAACGCGGCAACCGTCCTGGTATTAAGTTACCCGAATGGACGAAGCTGGCCGAACGAAGCGAGGCTGCGACTAATTTTTCAGCGGGCTCGCCTTACAAAGCGTGCATAATACGCGCCCTCGGTGCACGCTCTGTGGCTCTGGCAATCAACCGCCTACCTCGGCCACGAGCAACAGGAACCAACACTGGTAAATCGTACCGAGGCAACGATCCAACGACTAATCCCTTGGAATCAGCCTCTGTACACATGATACAGCGCTCCTCTCTATTTCTTCACTGCTCCGCGCACCGCTCGTGACAGACGCATTAAACCGCGCATTACACGATGCAATCTGCTTAAGAAATTATTAGAGAAATTTGAAACGATCATTCGGTTCTAATGACGTTGTTACCGCCGCGTTCCTTTCACGCATCAACACCCGTGATAGCAACACGTTGATCGACGTGTGGTACATTTTTTTCCGCGACCGGAAAAATCATTATGTATTATTCATAAACCAACAATATGTAATGATAATTAATATATTGTAACTATAATAGTTATATTATACGAAATGTAATTATAAATTATAACTGTAATAATTATTACGCACGAGCTGTTACGGAGCGAGAATCGGCTCGTCGTCAAATTGATAAATGTATGTCGTAGGTATATATTTTAATTAAAACGACTGCTACAGTATTTTATGACTCCCCGGTTCGAAAACGTAACAAAATAACGCATGGCACGAGCAACTTTGCACACATCAATTTATGACATATTTTTCGAGAATATTAAACAGCAAATTGCATCGCAGGTTTAAATCAAAATATAAAAATCTTTACCAATGATTGAACGAGCTACTTTTGTAGATGTAATTTTGTACGTGCGAAGCGAAACGCGTTGGGATGTTTGCGACAAAGTAACAGAAGATATAACCATTTAAAAATTTCTATTGACTGTCGGCGAAAAATGACGACACACAGGAAATGGAGCGCCTGTGCTCTGCAATCTCTCGATCAGAGATCCGCCAGGAGTAAAATACAAATCACAATATTTATACGTGGGAAGATAGCCGAGTACGTATTTCTTCCTGGTGAAAGTAATACATTCCCTGTCGCGGGTGATTGTTCGATTATTGGATTAGCAACGGATCTCGGATTTTTACGTTCGAGTACGGCGGTCTTTGATCTCGATCGCATGTACAAGCATGTACCACCGAACGACAAATGACACGCGCTGTTAAAAGCCGCACTGTTATAAATTGCAATTACCGATCTACGCGGATCGCGCAACACCGTCATCGCTCCGATACACTTTCTCTCGCGTCGTCGCGCCTGTCAAAGGGAATTGAACCGCGCGCACGCATCTTCGCAGCCTCTAACCATCGTCGGCTGGATTACCGAGAGAGAGGGAGAGAGAGAGAGAGAGAGATGCAAACGGGTCGATCGGTATTAAAATTTATCGATCGCGTTAGGAGTAATTCAACGGAGAACCGTGTCACACAGATGGACATTTAACGCGAGTACACGAGCTGCGTGAAACCCAAGTCCCGCTTGAGTTACAGGATAAATGATATATCCAGTATATCTTGCTGCCTAGCGAGGTATTTTCGATCGGTGGTCTGCCATTAGCGCGATTGAAATTCTTACGGATTTACGTTGCGTTCGAAACGCATTATATATCGGCCACTGACCAAAAACGTTGAATGCACGTTAATTTTTAATGTCGATAATGATTTCCTTGCCTGGAATCGTTTCAACGAATCGTAGA
>CAJDYZ010011774.1:59944-72257 GCA_903986555.1 Heterotrigona itama
ATCTTAATGCTCGGGCGTTTTGTCAATGCTACGAACATGATACTCTTCCGAGGAACTCTAATTAAACGTTATATAAATTTATCTTCCCAGAAGGTATTACTCCTTGCACGTCACCGAGGACACGTCGCAAGCTTTGTCACAAGTGTCACACCCCTTCAGAAACGCAACGACACCGTGATTAGCAAAGGCGCCAGATTGACGCGGCCAGCGAGAAAAACGCTCGAGTTCGGAGGGGAGACACGCGCGGAAAGGAACAGCCGTGTTAATCAATCCTGTCCGCTACTCACCGTTCCGCGGTAGAGTGGCGATTTTCCTAGGCGGCTCGCACCCTTTCATTATTTCCAGCGTACGCTTCCGTATCGCTTGATTGACGTTCAGTCGCGAATTCCGAGCCTCCGACCGATTTGAATTTCAGCCCGCGGCGCGTTCTCGAGAAAAGTTCTCCTAATTACACGCGACACCTTTCGGAGAAACATCGGCGACACATTTTACGACCAGACGAGCGATCGACTTGCAAATCGACGTGGACAAAAAAAGGAGAAAGAGAGAAAGAGAGAAAGAGAGGCGATATCCTTGTCGGTAGGCGGTATTGTAAGTTATCGAGGCTGGACGATTATCTCTGGGCACTTCACGGCCCCCGGGAACGACGGCCACTTTTATTCGTCAAAGTCCTCGGGACACCATCGTTGTTGACATCGTCGAGTCTCCCGCCTGTAAGCCGATCTTCGAAAAAGAGTAAAACCGCCGTCGCTTCGGCGGCACCGCGTTTAACCCCTTCTTATTAAATAAATCATCCGACCCCGTACACCGGCCAGCCAATATCTCAGAGTCTCATCTTATAATTCCTACATTAATTTCTCTAATAGTCATGGACGCCGCTTTGTCTTCCGTGGCGCGACATTCGAAACCAGCATTACCCTGCCTCCGCGCTATCGATAAACTTTATAAACGGAGCTACGAACATCGTAAATTATCGATTAAAAAAGAAAAAAGAAAACGATCGTAAGGTAGCTCCGTAACGGTTTAATAATAGAACGGCGAATTATTTTTCCGGGTGGTTGGCGACAACTACGCAGACTCGAGACATCGTCCGGCGGACCTTGAGCGCGGCGATACTTGTCGCTCGACGACGCGGATGCCCTTCGCTTGCTGAACAATCTCAAACAGGACGGCGAACAAGAATAAACGGTTGGCCGGATACAAAATTTCACAGACGTGAAAACGCGTACGAACGGTACCGTTGCTACCTCGCTACCTCGCGAAAGTCTTCAGTTACGAACGAGGCGCGAACAAGTTTTCGTTTTTGAAAAAATTGCGAAAGAGTCGTAAAATTGCTTCTTTCGAGCGCTAGGTTGCCGTTATTTAAATAGACACGCACTTCAAACGTATATACTTACGCGCATACCTCACGCGCGTTTTCCGTGCCAGCAGCATCGTCGCAACTTATCCAATTAACTTAAGAAGCGAAAGTTACGCAACGGCTCGGCTTTCGAAAGCGCGAAGCGGTTGAAGAACACTCACCTCTGACAGCGGCGTTGAGTCTGTCCAAATTCGCGAGAGTGAGAGGCACCGGACCGAAGTGCATCACGATCCTGTCCACGTGTCCGTGGTGTTCGTCGATCACCACGGGATCGCGCCGCGCCATGAAGATGCCCGTGTAACTGCGACGCACGTAGTGGCCGCACGTGTCGTTCAACGAGAGATCCAGGGTGGCGTTCAGCACACCCTTGATCGCTCTCTTAACGCGCACGTGCAACTGCCCGTTCCTCATATCCTTGATCTTCCCCGTGAAGATGTAATCCGCCTGACGAACCTTACTCATGAAAGTGGTGTCGTTTCGGATGGCCGCGGTCAAATTCGCACGACAGTCGAGAAGTTCCTTGGTAGACGAGACGGCCAAAGGCAGCATCACGCTGGCCCATATCACCAGAAAACCGAGTTTCAAGTTGACATCCATTTTTCTTCCTTTTTCTCCTTTTTCGCCGTTTCTTCACACCTTCTTGGCTATCACTTCATCACTCTCTGTGAACATACGTTCGCACAATATTCCGTCAATGTAATAGATTGTTCGTAATTATTCGCGCACCATCGCACTCTTTAAATTCATGCTTCAATTAACGGTGGCTCGGCCGATTATTCCGATCGATCGTACGTTAAAATTCTGGCTCGAGCGTGCGGCGTAATCAGTGCCGAGGATCTACGAACGAAAATGATGGATGACGCGCTGGAAAGTCCCTGCGACAAACTCGAAAAACTGAAACTATCACCGAGACGGTGGAACGAAACAAACGTCGATCGAAAGAGGATTTCACTGCTCCGATCCTGGTCTCGGTTTGATTAGTTCCTTGGCTGTCGATCGGGACATCGTTTCTCGAAAGATACCTGGCCACTCGAGTTGAGCCCTCTAAATGGAAACGAGTCCGATCTTATACGAGGCGTGTGATCTTGAGCAACAGGTTGGCGCCGTATGTCGACCCACGCTCGCCGATTTCCAATCCGCGTGACTCGTTTCCCGTTCTACCCAAGTGGCAAGTGCGAAACTCTGCGCGATTTGATCGCGTGATCGATAAACTGTCGATTCGGCAGCTGGCTGCCTCGTAGCGTACGATATTTTATCGCACTGGAAGACGATTACGCGCGATATTGTTGCGGAATGTACGATCTTCAATGATTTTACCCGTCCTACCGGAACATCGAGCGCCAACGAACGCGCAATTTGTGTCCAACGACGCGCGATTCCTTTGTCCACTCGGTTCGAGCTCTAAGTAAAATTTAATACGATCAACCCGATGATAGATCAGTCAGGTAGGAAAAACTCCGAAAAGAAAAAAGAAAAATATCTCGCGCAAACGATCGACTTTCACTGAAACCGTACTTTCTCGCCGTCGACTAGAAATTTTTCCATCGTCTCCGAGAAGGAAGAAGAAAAGACTGAACAAACGTACTCCGTTACACTCGCGAGACACTAGAAAATAGATCCGCAAGTACATCCACGTAAGTAATTTCCAAAACGTAGTTCGGCAATTCACTAAATGACAACCTGATCACTGATCACTGACCAAATCGTTTTATCGTTGATAAACGTGTGGACGAACGGCGATCGAACGAAGCATCGATCAAAAATCGTCGAATTCGACGACGCTGAATCGTGTCGTTGAGACGAGGAACGAAAGGAAAAAAAAAAAAAAAGAAAGAAAGAAAAAAGAAGCAACTGGCCACCGTCGACTCGATTCGAATCGGTATTGGACCGACGGGTGAACCTCCGGCTGACAGATGCGACGAGCAAAAGCACTGTCAACGATCGAGAAGTTAGCGGCGCGCTCGACATTCGGGCTACCACGACGACTATCCGCGATCCTGCGCGAGAGTGAGAGAGCAGTGGTTGAGGTGGTGGTTGGTCGCGTGGAGGCACGCGCTGAACTGAGGAGGGCTAAGTGTGGATGCTGCAACTACAACGTGTAGGCGTAAGTCGCCTTAGACCAAGGGACCAAGAGGGAGAGAGAAATGATCGGCCGAGTGTGTGCACACGTCGCTGCACACACACACACACACACGCGTGCCAGACACAGGCTCCCGCCTCTTTCCGTGCACGCTCGTGTATTCGTACGAGGCTCGCGAGAAAAACGGAGGGGAGAGTCAGAGCCGGAGAGACAGAGAGACGTACGTTTCTTTCTTCATATCTGCCACGTGAGCATCCAAAGATGCGTGCTGTATGTGGGTGCTATTGACACACTTACACCTACGCCGGAATTTTCACGTGCGTGTACCGTTCACGAGACGACACGAGGAAAGAGCGTGGAAAATGGATCGCGTGAAATGGAGGAAACGGCGGGAAAAGGCGGGTACATAGATCAACGTTGAACGTTCATGTTCGCCTGTGAGAAATATTAGGGTGCCAACCCTTGTCGTTGCGTGCGAGCCACCGTTTTAACACCTTAACGCCCGTGATTTCGACAACGTGGGTGACGACTGGGCAGAAAAAAAAAATCAATCTGATCTATATCGACTCTAACGAGCTACAATCGCGAGCAGTTTGTAATTGATGGCTGTCGATAATACGGAATGGCATCGGTGCGATGACCGCTCGTTCGCCGGTTTATCGGCCGCATCACCCACGAAACGGTGGGAATTCTTCTTAACGAGTCTGTCGAAGAAGCTAATGGATCGACTCTCGAACGTGACAACGCGCAAGGGAAATGGCGCGTTCTTGTTCGTTTATTTATGATAATAGTTTCCTTTCCGCGGAGCACAACGGACCCAAGACTGATCTACGATGTCGTCAGTTATGGTACATCATAATTTCCGCGGATATTTATACGCTCGCGTACAATGTTATGCAGCACCGCGGCTTGGGCGTGGATAGAATGGAGATTCTTGTCTCTTCGCTCGGCCAACCAGATATGGTCTCGAGTTTCGAACTATGTTCGCAGAGAACGATCCTCCAACTAGAGATACTAGAACTCTCCGTTTTGACGACGAAAAACCGGCCAGCACGCTACCCACGCGTTCTCCTACCATATCGCGAAACCACCCTGGCATTGTTTTTTCCAATCGAGCAATCTCACCGACGCGACCAGCCCCGCTTTCCACAGTTTCGTTCATTAGATCGGACTAATACGGGAGATATCGGGAGATACGAGCACTTCGAGATAGGTCAAAAATCCAAAATAACGTCGAGACACGCGGTCCGCGAGCGGTTACCGCGACACGATAATGAAACAGAGATCCGTATCTGGTCGACGTTCGCCCACGTGGACGTGGAGGAATGCAGGCACAACTAGTTGCATTGTTGCAGAAATATGCATCGATAGTAATAGGCAGACCGGTGACGTTAATGAATGCCTTATGAGAGTGAGATCCGTGCTGTATCGCCGTCGATTAAGCGAGATTTCTCGCCCGGCTAAACGGTCCAGATCCACGCGATCGTTTTCGAAAGGAAACAGCTCTGGAAACGCTTCTATGGGGACATTAAGTCCCCCCGGGTACGCGGCGTGGCACGATCACCGACGAGCAAAGCGAATCGGCCCGATGCCCACGCTCGCGCGACATATCACCGGCAATCGGTTCGGGCTCGAGCGTCCTTGTCCGTATGTCCTTACCGCCGATACCTTCGAATCCTATCCCCGAGGGTGTGGTGTCGACGTTACGCCTCGGATTCTCTCGTATCTTCCATCTGAGATTGTCAGTTGTCCAAGACCCGTAATATCCTGCAAAGTGCTAACGTCGCAATTTCCAACTGGAATATATCACATTGTTCGTTACAGTTGTGGTATTCAGTCGTAAAATCTGCGAGAGGATTTCCACTGCTCGGCGTCGTTTGCAATTTTTAGATCGCTATCGAAACTTTCGCCGCATCGTCGTAGCCTCGGTAAAATCTACCCATCCCCTGCGTGAGCGTGCGACTCCGATGGATAAAGACATCCAGATTCGCTTAATATCCTTATAATATAAAATGTATGGAATAAATGGAGAAGAGCGATTAATTCTGAAAATTCGTTTCCTTGTATTCCGGACAGCGTTAAAGACGTCCGTGTTAACCGTTAAACGATTCACCCTTTCGAAGGAAGAACCTGTGTTTGTGTATACAGACAAGGTACACGGGAGGCTGCACAGTAGACAAATCGTCGGTCGATGGAGGTAAAATATGGCGATGGAGAGACGAGACAAGCTACCGCGCCGACTGATCCGCCAGCTAACGAATGGATCGATTTGCGTGGCTCGTTAACAATACACGTAAGGAAGGCTAATGTGCCACTTTGTTTCGGGCGACCTCGCCGCGATGAGACTGTTGCGGACAGTTGAGTAAAAAGAGCAAGAATAAAAAGAGCAGATCTCTCTCGCAGCTTCGTCTATCTCTCGAGACACTCCACTCGTTCCGATCTGACTTCGTCCTTGTCGGCCAGGTACCCAACCCTTTGGGGTTCGATTATCCTTGTCCCATCGGGACGCTAAGTACGTGTACCCTTGATTAAACTAAGCTTATAAGCTCTCTCCTCTTACAAGGAACATCGAAAGTTATCGCACCGAGCGGATTTGTCTCGCCGTCGCATCGCGCTGTTCGGAACGAGGGAACTGAGTTTATTCGCATCCAGTTTATCGTTTATTCACGCTTCGCGTCGCGACTGCGCGGTTCGGCACGCAGAATTTACTTGCCGAACCGGTGAATATATACACATCTCGTCGTCGCAGAGGCAAGTCGTAGATCGGCCGGAGAAACCGAGCCGATGACGGTACGATGGAGATGAGTTATGACAACCGTCGCCTCTGGCTTCTCCGTGTTACAATCTCGAACCACCCTCGTCCGCAGCGTTGTTCCACCGACAACTTATGAATGCTCGCGTGCGTCTTCGCTGTAATGCCGATGTCGTTAGCCCTTTGTACGTTTGTCGAGACGTTCAACGTTGAGTAATATCGCGTTGCGGTGTCTGCTGTTCGAGAAGCAGCATCCGAGTTCGAGATGCTCGAGATTTGCAGAAAAGCGTACAATCCAGCACACTGATAACTCCACGAACGAACTAAGAGTTATTCCAAGTTGACATTATACTTTGAAGAGTATTATCGCGAGCCAGTGCAACGTCTTAACCTCTTGCGCTGGAATGACGTGCCACGCACGTCGAGGATTTTTTTGTCCCAAAATTGCAATATTTTCTCAGTTTTAAGTATATTATCAGTAAATTTATCATTTCTTAATAATTTCTATCCAGTGATATCATTCCGACGAGTTCAGAATGCAAACGACCGTGTCATTGTATACGGTTTGGTCACTCGTTATGGTCCGTAAAACAGTTGCCAGCGCAAGGGGTTAAGCAATCCCGACCGTGAACTAGTTGGATAATTCGCCACGTGGAAGAACTCCCACGACCGATTGTCTCCCATTGAACGGAACGTGGAGCGTGTTCGAGGTGGATGATCGGTCGGCCGTGGCGGCGGCGAGTGCCGTGGTCCAGCGTGGCGCGCAGAATCCCATATAAAGGCCGGGCACAGGTAGAACGCGGGAGCTGTGGCGAGCGGAACGCAAACGCGCGAAACACGCGACCACGCACGCACACGATCGTACGCGACATTGTAGCCACGGGGATACCTGTGGCGGAACGAAGAAGGTACGCGAGCATACTGGGCCGCGGCACGAGCACGACCATTAAACACGCGCGCAACCATGCGTCCTGGTGTGCGCGTACTTAGCATAAGTCTCGCACCCGAGGCACTCTCTCATCGTATTTCATGCCGTATATACGCTTATACGCGCGCCGTTTGCCGAAGACCGCCTCTCGTTCTGCTCCGTTCGCCGATTCTGTCTCCTATTTCATCCTCGTCATTTTCATTTTCACCGTTCCAAGTAAGCAACGAAACACCGCCAGGCCTGCGGGATAACGAAGAAATTGCGAGGAAAGACGTAGTTGGCGTGGCAACGTTCGACGGGGCGCGAAGTTCGCGCGCAACCGACCGGCCGGTCGATTATGATCTCGAGTGTCGGCGAATTATCGCGCGCGACAGCTGTACACGTCGCGCGAATTGCCGATCACTTCTACCTTATTATGGAATTAACGGTCTATTCGCGGCGCGAACGACGTAGTCGAGACCCGTGATTCGCGTGCCATATCCGCGCAGCTGATAGCCATCGTTAGTAACGCCTTCCCAGACTTATGGAGTGTGAACAATATACGCGAAACCTTGGGTGTTTGTGTGCATAAGGTTGCATCGTCAGATCGTTCACTTGGTAAATGAATATACAGAATATATACCCCAGAGGAAAATGGCCCCAAATAATTTCGTGGGAAGGGGGGCGTATAAATATACGGGGAATATTCTATCTATTGGAGGTTGGAAACTCAATTTTTATCTAACGAATTATATATATATCAGAAAGTGTCTGATGTAAATTTACAGGCACAGCCAGTTACGAAGATGCAATTTATATGAAAATGCTTGTTTTTCAAACAAAATTAATGCAGTTCTTGAAGAACGACTTCCTCCTTAATCGGTCACGGTTAGAGTATTTACCATCCTACCACCCAAAATGGCTTATCACGGAACGCAAATGGGCCAAGACGAGTCCGAGGACGTCGTAATAGCCTAAATTAAGTCCGCGACTCTCGTCGACGCGCTACTTTCAACGTTGCACCGTTATCGAGTGGATAATAACACATACTCGTATGGCGCGAGGCAGAACTTGGAGTCGAAGCGGAAAGTTTCGTACTTACGCTCCACTCACTCTCACTGACTGCTTGGACACGAAGCTCGTGTCCACCACGAAATTAAACGGACACTCGCATAAATCTCCGCAGAATACTGTGCAAACGAAGCGCGATCGGTCAGGATCGAAGAGTTTCCTAAGTGCATTAGATGCAACACCAACGGAGATCGCCGATATCATAAATAACTCTAACTCGAATAGGTTTCACGGTTGTCGTGAACGGTCAACTTCTCTCCATAATGAGTCGTATATGTTGATCGTAAATCCCGATCGTTCGCTCTGCGATTCAATGTTAATGTGATTCTGCGAGAAATGTCTCGCGGCAGCAACTCCCGTCGCGTTATCAAACGTCGCGTGAAACGTCGACGGCTGTGTTCAGAGGCCACAAATCACAACTCCAGATCCCTCTCGTTTTACGAGGCGAACGTTGTCCTATAAACAGAGAGGGGAACGACGGGGCCAGGTGGATGATCGACCGAAAACCATCACCGAAACCGGACTATCTCGCGCTTTAGAATCGACGTCCAGGGCAATTACAGATTTCGACGTGCACCGACGTGAAACCGCCAGTTTATCCGCGGTTGGACGTGGTCGTACAATGGTCAAGGGGCTCTCTTTAATGGCGGCCGTTGGCCGAAGTAGCGTGGCGGTAATCTTAAACCGAGAAAACAGGCGTGTACGCGCGTACCGGTAGAAATGAAATACGGGTGAGAGACGAAGGCGCAGACTTAATTTAGGTTGTTACGAGAGACCCTGGCTCTGGTGCTTGGCTCTCGCCAAAAGGGTGCTGTTCGGGCGATAAGTCATTCCGGCGATAAGCCGCGGCTACAACCACGGTGAACCGTAAACGACGCGGGAAACGTCGGGCAAGACGGGATTAAACTTTCGCGAAGAAAAATGTACAGGCGTAATTGTGCGGACCTTTATTGCGGCCGATGAGGTACGCGCGATCAGAAATGTAAATACCAGGCCGGGGGAACTTCTCTCGACGACGAGCCCGTTGGTGAACGATCGGACGATCTCGCCACGGGATACCGTTCGAATCTTACCACCGCCTGGAGACCCGGCTCGATCGCGTGTAATTACGCGGCATTTTTCTCGACTTTTCAACCACCGTCCATTATTCCGAATGCTCGATGACAACATTCTTTTCTCCGTGGCGAGTCGGTTTTCGTTGAAAGCGATAGAATCCCTAGGGGATCCAACGGGATACAACGAACAAACGTCGAGAAAAGGGAAGATGTGGTCGATATTGAGAGATATCTTATAGATATCTTAAAATCCACTGGGCGCCAATCGAAAGTTCGTGTTCCTCGCGAACCTGTTTATCGGAACGATTCTACTCGTCAACGGTAGCCGAAAGGCGGGATAGGATATAGGTATGATACAAGACTTCCTGAACAAACGATCGCATCTACGTAAGTTGCTTCATCCGCTTCGTTCTAGATAAGTTACAAATTACAGGAGCATACACATTCGATCGTCAGACGTATTATCCTATCGAACGTTAGTTTACTGTTGATTTATTCCGACAAAAAGGAGCAAAACACGTGATCGCTAAACGAACCGGATGTAATTATATATTCAAATAGAGTAAGCATATAATTTTCAAAACATATTATACAGCATGGCTCGCGTTAGCAGAGAATATTTCACGGCAACAAAATTCAAGAACCAAGTGATCGATCGGCCAACATGTGATGAGGCGGGGGTGTTACACGTTTCCTGGTGTAAACCAACAATTACGGAGTTCCGGGATAAGTCTGGCCGATACGTGGAAGGCGAGGAATTCGTCTTTCCTCGAAGGGAGATTCGAAGATGACGAGGGAAGCGTCGGTTGCAAAAGAATCGAAGGAGAAGAAGCGTCGGTGGAAGGAACGAACGAACCACCGAACGAAAGGGGAAGAGGAAAGGGGAAGTTATCCCCGGGGGCACGGCATAAATCGCTATGGACAGACAGCATGTTCGACTAATTACAGATCCCTGATTACCGGTGGGCGCGACTCGTCCGCCTAATAAAGAAAAAATAAATTAATAAACCTCTAATATCGCGTTCGAACGATCTCCGCGGCGCGAGCAAATAGAGAAAAAGAACGTTTATTAATTTATTGTGATCGGAATGCGATAAACCGGGGACCGCGTGGCAGCTTCAAAGGATTCGAATATGTTATTTCACACGGCGTTGTCGGGCCTAGGATCAGAATGTTTCGAACCGATGCTTTGAAAGATTATTAATTTCAATCACTTAATCTTTTTACTGCTCCGACCGGCAGCACCTTTTCAAAATTCAACTTTCGTTCACGAAAATGCACGATTGAATTGTCCAACTTACGTGACGATAATTTCGGATATATAATCTCTTCAGTGTCAAATGACAAGTGTGAAAAAAACGTCGCTCTCTCAAAAGTTGAAAAGTCGATCGAAACAGGCTGACTGTCGGGCGAAAATTAAAGTATCGAAGCAATCGTCGACGACGAGTATCAATCTCACGCAGGAATCCGGAATGGACGCGATGACAGCACGGCGAGAAGGAGAAGAAAATGAACAGTGGCAATGTGACGGAGAGAGATGGCAGTGGTAGCGGAATACTGTTAACTTCCGCGTGGGTCTCTCTTTGCTCTTCAAGATGGCACCTTGTTGAAGGTACGAACAGAGGCGTCCATCCTCCTCAGAGGAGGATTTATTTCCGCAGCATCAGAGATTCTACCAGAGTTACCCGGCGCAAACCTTAATGAACTGTGGCGAAACCGGGTCTCGTGTGTGTGCGCGGAGGCGTTTTCACGGGCAATTAATGCGGCCTTAAACAGACGGAAGGAACGCCCCCGCGAAACGAACTCGCTATTTCGATTTAATCGGCCTCGACGCTTCGACACGGTTAATTAATAGGATAGTGTTATCCTTAGAGGGTTCAGGCCTTGAGCGACGAGCTAATCCTGCACCCTTCGCGTTTCTTTTGCGCCGTTGGATTAGATCTTCATTAGAACTAACAACGTACGTCTACGTCTAGAAGTCGGACCTCTTCAGGGACCTATAAATCCTTCCAACAACACGCTACAATTGAAGATACAATTGTAACTTTCGACGAGCAATTTAACAGTTGCAAGCAATTGACAGTTTCCGAATTTATCAACGTTCTTTCCTATTTGCATAGAAAATAAGATTTAGATTAGATTACGCCGGTATTGTATCGACAAATATTTCCTATCTCGTTAAGCAGAGTACGTTCTCCGTTTAACGAGCAGCAGCGAGCCAACAGTGAAAGTATGAATATCAGCGCCGAGTGTACAAATTAAGTAACTCGACATTATCGGAAAACTAATAAACGGCCGTACAAGGAGCGAGATTATGGTGAAACGAGCTGCGAGTGAAAGAGCGGCAGGCATCGTTCAAAGGCATCGATGCCAAGTCGTTAGCAGATTGGAAACACGTTCGTTTAAACGCATTGACGCATCATCGGAAGTCGATCGGCAGCGAATCGGACGTGCACCGAAAGATGGCCTTTTCGTATCGACGATATTCTATTAAAGTAATAATCTGCGTTACGGCCGTCGTAGCAAGCAGCGGGGCAACAAATTTCTTATAGCCGATGTAAATCGATCTGTAAGTCGGGGTAGTTATTCCGTTTAACCAATTAGCAGAATACGACCGGTTTTCAGGTACACACCGAGAAACGATTTCCTTGCATCGGAGCCGCTTATAACGCGATACGATATCTGCTCGTATTCGTCCAATGAATATCCTTTCCTTAATAAATACTCTGGCAGAACGTAAACCTCTGCATGGAAAGCATTCGTATTTACGTGAGAATGTAGATCGGTACGGCTGCCGTTCCTACGTTATAACAGCACGTGTGCAGACTCTCTCTCTCTCTCTCTCTCTCTCTTTCTCGTCTGAAAAATATTTTTCACGAGCCGTTTCACGATAAGAAAAAAAAATATATATACGCGCGTACACGTATGAGAAACGCGCCGTTTCAACGAAGGACAACTGCGTTATTTTCGTAAAATATTGATATTACCGGACGTCGGGAATTCGCGTAGAAGGGTAAAGCCGCGGATGCAACGTGCGATAACTTCGCATCGCTAGCCAGGCGATTGAATAAATGTGGAGTGAAGGCGT
>CAJDYZ010011774.1:80915-91247 GCA_903986555.1 Heterotrigona itama
AGATTGAAAGTTAAAGGGTCGAAACTCTGAGGATCAAGGTAAAAATTCAGTTATTTCGTACGGGACAGTAATAGTCGAGAATCTATGAATCATTTCTTCGAGCTTGGAGCGCAGGCGGTGCAGGGCCGACAGTAGGAAAGCGAGCAGGTAGATACGGGGGGTACGTATCGGGGGAAAAAAAGGCTCGAGACAAGGCTGTAAATTTCGATGAAGGATACCACGAATAATACATAAATAATATTATAACCTGTTTTACGAGCTACTCCCTTTACTTCCATTATCGTGTCCCCGGCTCCGTTTATCGTTATCCGAGAACAATCCTTTCGTGCAATCAACTCTTGACTTGATTTTGGCAAAGATTCGTATCGGCGCGTCGCGACGAGATCTAATTGGGATCATCCGTGTGGAGAACCACGCGTTATGAGGCATCGCGCCGCCATGAAACGCGAACTCGAGCACGAGTATCGAATGAAGCCATTCCGCATTTCCACGTCTCGCCGACTTTTAATCGCCAACATTTGTTACGCTCTGTAGGATAGCACTTTTTCTAGGACTACATTTGCAGTGGCGGTTGGAAGGCAATGAAACAGCTGAAGCCTCAAAAGAGGAAGGCAAGGACGGCAAGTGATTCCGCGACGTAACGCGATCTTGTTTCCGGCGATGTCGCCGGTTTATAAGGATCTCGCTACAGGTGTTCCCTTTACGAACCGTCTTGCTAGCCTAGAATTCCCTCGACCCGCGATAAATTTCGCAAGAGAGAGGTCGATTCACAGTGGAACACCGTTACTCGACTCAAGCTAACCATGCCAAAGCAAAGATCCATTTCGAGGAAACGATAAATCCACGGGATTGGTTGTTTCCGATGTACGGATGTTGATCGAAGGAATTTATTGTGGACGTGAATCGGTCAAATACTCGAATTGGTGTTCGCCGTCCAGGCATCGGGGAGGAGTCATTAACAGCGGAATATCCGGACAAGCCGTGGCATCAGATGTGTAAATCAGATATTTCATTTCGTCACGGTACGTTAGTCACCGGTGAACGAAACACGAGAAAAAGGACCGGGAATTCCAACGTCACGCGGAGTGTGGGTGGCGAAACTGGTAGATGAGAAATACAAACATCAGGAACGGCGGTAAATGGCTCGACTGACCGTACCGAACGAAGTGTTCGTGTCACTTCACGTCGCGATCCGTGAATCGCGTGTGCCCATTTAGCGGTGCGTGCTGTCGCTGCTTTCGTGTTTTCATTTCGACAAATTTTTCATCGTCCCTCGACCGGCCTTATCGAGGAGAACGACGAGAGGACACGGTTTCGACTCCTTGCACTTTCTCGTCTGCCCGTTCGTTTCACCGTGCCGCGTTCGCCTTACGTGGGCAAATATTTGCACGTTCGTCCTCAGACACACAAAGCCGGAGAAAGAAGTCAAACTATCCTCCAGACGCGGATTTTTCAGATCGCGTCCTCGAGGGTTTCCTAAATATCTTAAAATTCCACCGTGACTACCGTATATAACGCAGTTCGAACTGAACTTGTTTTTTACCTTGTTTGACTGTTTCTCGATCCTTCGTGGAAAATTTATATACACAAGTTCGTGTATTCACCGTTGAAATCTACTTGTATTATACACTTATGCAAATTGATTATCAAACTCGCACGATCGAGAATTCACGGGATCCGAAACTCGATTGAGTCTTCAAACCTAGGTTAAATTGATATTCAACCTACCTGACGATGGAACAGGCATTCTGTCATTAACGTGTCTTTACGATAAAGCTTACGATTTATTTAACCAACGAAGAAGCTACTTATATATCTCCTATTTTTAATTTATTTAAAATTAAAAACTTCACTAGAGCCAACATATGAATCAATCCGCGTCGCGAACTCGACCGAAATTGATTTATTATGCGAGACTGCCGATCGGTTAGTCGAACACAATGTACAGTGGCTGTTAAAATATTGATACTTCACTGTTGAACATCCATGACGAACGGTGAAATACCAACTATGGTGAACGAATTACTCGAGATAATTGCTTCTCTCTCGTGAAAGTGGCGTGGGTGGCACGAAGTCGACGGTGAAATCCAACCGGCCGAATCATCGGCCCGTGAAAAGGCAGAAAGGAAGTATTCGACGTGCCGTCGTGTAAGAAGAGATCGTCGAAGAAAACCCATCGCTCTTTGTCTCGGTAGAAAACGATATTTCGATGTTGCCGCCGCCATTCAATTTCAATCGAGCGACGCCACGAGAACGATGCCCCGGTTCGGAACGACAACGAAATTATAACCTTCCGGCACGAGAGCGGTGTATCGTTGCCTGGCATCTTCTCTTGCCGATATACGCTATTCTGAAACACTCGGCTCGCGTGACTCGAAGGAGATCTCATTGTTAGTTCGTTCCGCGGCCAGAGAAGGTCAAGGGACATCCCTGGCTACATTATTCAAGGCTGTTGGCCGAATGAAGAACTCAGGGGAGGCAAGAACACAAGGGGAGCTTTTTCAATAGGTTGATAAGAAAAGACTCGGCGCTCGAGTTCTTCGTTTTTTTTTGGTCCATCCTCGTTGGACGAAGGTGCGAATTCTTGTATCTGGGCGTGGCAAATTGCCGCACGCGAACCTCTAATGATGCGTACAAACGAGCCGGAGCTCGAGGATAGAGAGGATTAAAAGGAAAAGGAGACTGGCCAAATAAAAGCCAATTACAAGAAGCAAACTGTGAGAAAGCCAACTATCACTGTAACTAAGCCTTGCAACTATCATTGTCGAATATATGCAAAACCAAATAAATGGCTTGATTATCTAAGAAACTTATCTGGAAATCGTTTTAAATAATTTGGAAAGTAAATACGGCATCCAATTTGTATGGATGTGAAAAATTATACTCGCTATCTTTATACAAAAGTTTTCACGGAAGGGGGCCATAATTTTGGTCTTGAATGGCACGATGAACAACGTACGACGTTAAATAGCAGTTGAAAATTGGGAATAAAGTCGCGATATTTGCACGTCCATCCATGTCGTTTCCATGCTATATACCGATATACGTACACAACGGTAGGAAGAAACGAGAAACCGACTGGCGCCCAATCGATCGATTCCTCCGTTGCCTGTTCGGCTGAAAGCCACCATGAAGAGCCGAGCCGAAGGCGCGGCTTTCTGGACCGACTGGTTCTGTTTCTCTCTCGCGCGTCGATCGGCCACATTAATCATATTGCGAACGACGCCGCGCCTCTCTCTCTTTATTTATTCACCTTCTTTCTCGCTCGCCCTTTGCTTTTTCTTACCACGGTATCGTCTTCGTGCCTCGAACCGCTCGATATTCGCCGCAAGTTTGCGCCAAGGCGACTCCGACTTGTCACCGGATCGTCTTCGTCGTTCGATTACACCGTACGAAAAGATTCGGACGTTTCGTCGCTTGCAATTTCGTCGAAAACGAAAATTAATAGAGTTAAATTATTAACACTGTTTTATATATATATATATACAGAAAAGATTCTCTCGCTTCACTTTTTATTCCTTCGATTACTTCGAAAACGCGCGAACTGCTAGAAATTCAAATTTCACAAATTCAGCTTTCATCCGCACCGGTGTCGTTAGGTAGCATTGTGAAAAATCCCGGTAGTATAATTTGAAACGACCGTGCCTACAAATCACTTCACTTCCGTTCGTTGAACGTTCGCTTAGAAGCACATCCTACGAAAGTGAATCGATCGAGCTGATTAGAAAATTTCTTTCGCTCTTTCTCCCTTTTCCTGGATCGCGTAACTGAAAGTATACGAATCGAGGAGGATAACGAGGGCGATCGATCGTTCGAAAGAGGAAGCCGAAAACGCTGGATCACGATAATAAGAAGAGTGGGCGCGATATTTATTGGCCATCGTGCAAGAAACCTAACCCATCTTCGTACGTACAGATTACAGGCTATTCGCGCTAACAGGCTGAAAGGATTCTGGAAAGAGAAGACGATTTCGTGGCCGACCTGGAAAAGAAATTCGGCGGGTAATAACACCGGTGCCCGGGAGGGACGGCGAAATTGATTTTCGGAAAATACGTCATGCCCGGGGACGTATTCGAACGTACAGCGGCATTATATTTTAAGATCGTTTCTCCGTGAGCCACTGGAGGATCAGCGATAAATTGAAGGACTTACAAAGGAACGTTTCGGTGAAGTTGGTCAAAGTACCTAGATATATTGCCTCGACGAAACAAACATCCGTAGAAAAAATTCCGATCCAAGACGTGGGATAAATAAAGTTTCACATGAATTTCTATTAAACGTTAAAGATTAAAATTATATTTTTGCCGTTTAAATCTTTTGTTAAAGCTATAATGGTAGGAGGATATTTGGAATTATTAAGTGATTTCATCGTACTCCATGTCGATAATGTATCGAGAAACAAAGGGATAAGACTTTGAGAAACGAGGTAGCGAACATACACGGTGTTCAGTCCGAACATATTTCAAGATAAACGAGTATCGCACGGCTGCCTTTCGTATTCTCATTTCGCAGCCAATTCGTTCTTTTAAGATTGAATTTCTTGACGGTTTTCGGAACGTTCTTCCCGTCCGATAAAATATCAGGTGATTAACTCTAGAATATCACTGTCAATAATTTCACAATTAACTCTAGATAATGTCGGAGTGTAAAAATAAATCGCTGTACGTCGCTCGCCGTCTGTCAGTTTCTACCGCGAGACAAAGACCGAAGCGCGTGTAAAATTTTGTATTCGTATCCCGCTATGCGCGATTGAATATCAGTTTTCCCCGGCGTAATTGCCAGGATCGATTTCATGGTGATCGACAAGGATCTAGTGGAAATAGCGTTATACACGTATAAATTGGCCGTAAACGACGAAAAAGCGGCGGTAACAGGATACCCGACAGGACACACTTTGGGAAACACTGTTCTAGGGCCAAAGCTGAGGAACAAGGGTTGCGCCCACGCGCGGAGGGAACAACTTGATACAAGAGAGCCGTCTCGCTTACAATCTAGTCTTTATAGAATCCTCCGTTCGCGGCTAAAGAGAGAAGATGGAAGGACAGAGACAAAGGTGGAGGAGCAGGAAAGGCGAAAGGATAGCGGAACAAGGGAAAAGGAGGGGTACGCAAAGGCGCGCACAATGGAGAGAACCGGAAACTCGAGCCGATGCACCAAGTGGTGCATCTTCGGCAACGACGAGCCAAGAGCTTGTCCAGTGAACAGCGTTAAAAAGAAGAAAGAGTGAACAAAACGGGAAGGAGAGGAGGAAAGAGAAAAGGCAATGAGAAGCAACAGTAGCAGAAGCAGCAGCAAAAAGATACGAGAAGAAAGATTCAGGATGAAAAGAAGAAGGCACAATCGACGGGCGCGTCGAGATTTATTCGAGGTTGCACGATAAAACGCACGCACCGAGAGATTCAACGCGGTGTGAACGAACCCTTAGCCGTGAACCCCGGAGGGCCGGCGCCCCTTGTATTAGGCAGATTTATTAACGCGGTATCGAGATGCTTCTTCGGGGTTTGAAACGAAACGTATGAATAATCTGACCGTGGGATCTACAAGCGTGAATCAGTCCTCTCTTCTGGTTGGTCCGGCGCTGGTGTTAGAATTTGTAAGAACGGCCTTGGAGAACACCGGTTGCATCTTTGTTACCAGCTCGAAGCATCGGTGCCTACTGTTTACACGCCTCGCATTCCCTTTTTTACGGACAACCGTCTTTTTTATCTTGACCAAATTCTTTCCATTCGTTCGCATTCCATTTTTTCTTTTCTTTCTTTTTCTTTTTTTTTTCTTTTTTTTCTTTTTTTTTTTTCTGTGTCGTTTGCAGTTAAGGGTAGGCGGAATAGTTTCACGTGTTGCGAGCGGCAGAATCGCGCGATCTACATCGTTGCACCGTTACGATACATCGATATCTAATAATTTTCTAAGATCGGAGCGACACGTAAACACGATTGCGGAGGTGGAGCGAACAAGTCGTTCGCTTTTCGAAGTCACGGGGAGAGTTATAGTTGTCCGAGTTCGGTGCATTACCGTGGCGTTTAATTATGATATATGAACGCTGGTATCTGAATGTTTCGTGCACCCCTTTCCATAAATTGTTGACTTTACACACAAAAATGCCGGACTCGCCCGGATTTATTACCGATACATCTGTAAAAGTCTCGGGGGTGATACGTTTCAATACGCCTCGGCCCGCGAGAGATGAGAACAAGTTCCTTCCAAAAGTCGCGAGACTGCATCATCTCGCAACGTCAAATTGTTCTCCACGCACGAATTTAGTTGTCGAGATTTAGTGGCGTGGTCTCGGACGGTCGGGAGATATTTCAAAGCAGATAGGGACAAGAAAATACGAGGCATCAGGATTAAGATCAATCAACCATGCGCATTTAGGAGCTCGGAATAAATCTTCGACGATCAGTTGGAATCGCTCGTGTGGAATACGATCCGTGATTAATGTGGCCTTTCTTCTATCGACGTGTCCATCAAACGGCATAATTGTGCTTTCCGCAGAGAGTTTTGTCTACACGTTCGCTCGTAGCTGTAGTTTTAAAAAATGAGCCCAAAACAATAACCCATCGACAACGAAACAAAACGTACCGTATCGAACATCGATACATACCGTCGGTGCGACTCAACACCTCCGCGCCATTAATCACCACGTCCCTTTATCCTCTAATTAACAGGCAATTTCCTTAACGCGATTATTCAACCGTGCGGTTAACAGACAAAACGTTACCTCGCGAAATCGTTTCTGTTTAATGTCTACAACCGCGTTGTGTTCCACCTACTCGTTTCCTGTAAATTCACCGCCGATTCCCGCAAAGCGATCTGTCTTGCCTATCAGGAAGCTCGTGTTGCTAACAGGTAACATGTGTAAGACCTAGAATATCGGCTTTCAGTCTCGAATAATAAGTGGTGCATTGCACGCGTCAAGTAGAACTTTACCGCGCGAATATTTCAGAGAACGGGAAACCGATACGCCTCTAAACCTCGCGCCTCGATCTCTCGCTCCGTTCCGTTTCAATTTTTCTCTCCTCTGGCGAAACTTTCCTCCAAGCGGTAATCGACGTTCAATGTAAAATATAATACGTCGATGCTCGGTTAAAAGAAGAATCAATGGAATCTGATGTTTCTGAACTTTTAAACGCCGGATAAGAAAGGGCGAGGTAGCCAGCTGAAAACTACCTCACGTAACCTTCGTCCTCACCCACTGTTGTCTTCCCCACTCCTAAAACTCTCGGCACCTAACAACCACGACCGATCCAAGTTTGTCATTTATCAAAACCTACGTACAACTCCGTATATTTCTCGATGCAGCATTCGGGTACACGTCATCCATTATACGAGAAATTTCGAGGAGAAACCAACGATCGGGAGAGGCTGGCTTCCCTTTTCTACGACCACCTTCGTGGTGGCGGCGGCTGCGCGATCGTTTGCCTCGTGTTTCCCCGAGAAATCGAGCGACTCTCGCTGCGGCAATTCATCTTGCTCGGCGACCGGCCGATCCGTACTCTCGGATCGACTCTCTTATCGGCGAG
The DNA here is from genome assembly GCA_903986555.1 of Heterotrigona itama. Lineage (NCBI taxonomy): Eukaryota > Metazoa > Arthropoda > Insecta > Hymenoptera > Apidae > Heterotrigona > Heterotrigona itama. The sequence goes on from CAJDYZ010011774.1 coordinate 88,436, forward strand.
ATCACAAACGAAAGAGGAACATTCGTAAGAGAACGTAGGAGATCGGCTCTCTATCCTGAGTGGTTGGCAGGCTTGGCGCGCGCGTGGCCAGGGCCCCTCTTATTACTACGACAGGCTGTCTCCCCGTCGTAAAACCCTGCTATATGTAAGTGCCGCGTGGTGCGCGATGAGAGTCGGTACGTTGATGCAGGGATCGTGGGTGTCGGTCCCACGCGTCTAGGTGGGGCCCATACTCCCGGGAACTCGCCGCTCGTGTTCACCTTCTGTCGCTCCGTCCTCCTCTTTCCAGCCTTCGTCTTTTTTCTTTCTCTGCCTTCTTTCTCTGCCCGTTTCTTCGTCGTCCCCTCTCGATCACTCCACCACCAGGTCCGGGCCTTCTTTTCTTTCACTCTGTTTCCGTCTTTCTCCCTCTTTCTCTGGCTCGTTGTCTCGGTTCTTCGTCTCCCTCGGAGGCTGGTCATTACATATATGGAAGACGGAGGTAAAGTCTTCCAAACGCGATCCAAACGAGTCTCCGCGATGCATCGTGAGCTCATGAGAAAAACATCCCACTTCATCCGTACTTGCACCTCTGATCCATCTCCTGGCTGAGTCCCTCCGAGGCTGCTGTGCCCGAGGGTGGGAAAAATAACAACGCGGAGAACTCTCGTGGGAGCTCGTGCCCCGATTCGCAACAAACGCGACCTCATTTCGGGGTAACGAAACCAGAGATGGATGCTCGTTCGAAGAAGAGTCGCGCGATGGATTTCCATGTCGGAAATCTCGCTCTCGATGACGTGCAAGTATGGAGTGTGGACGGAAGGCGAGAGAAGCTCGATCTCGTACACACGATGTAAAGAGTGCGAAAGAAAGGGTAATCGACACTTATCGGATACTCGTGAGAGAAACTTTTTACACACGAAGAGAGGACACGGTATCTGATGCTTGATACTCGATCGTGAATATCCCCTTTTGGGGATATCGCAAGATCGAATCGTGGGTCCATCTAGCAAGGATAATAGGTATTTTATGACGCACTCCGTAAACGTGACGCGATAACACGTGATATTTGTACCTGGTAAACGCGAGATGAGATGAGAGAATCGACACTAATATCGCCGATACTAATTGCACGTTCGTGCATAAAATTGAATCGCAATTGGTGCGAATTGCTCGCTTGTCTCGACCTTAAATGAACGTCGCAAAGATCGGAATTAATTCGACGAATTAATTTGCTTTCCTAGCTTCCACGTTCGAAGTCATTTTCCCTTTTACTTTTATCGTGATAGGCAAGAATGCAATTCTATCAATCGTTCCCACGTTGCATGAAAGATGCAAGCGGATCGGTGCCCGATATAGAGAGGTGTATAGTGGACGAATAGTTTCGCGTGCACCTTTTAAACGTTACTACCACTCGAGTTTCGATCTTACAACCTACACCTAACCTAAACCTTCCTAATAACGTTTCGAATAAATTCCCGAGCCGACGAAAATAACAAAAAAAAAGGGAGTCGTTTCTCTACGAGAAACGAGAAAGGCCGACGACAGCTTGCGTTATCGACTAACACTCCCCTGTTTCTCGCGAAAAGGGTTTTCAACTGTCGGGCTACGGCGGCGTAAGCGTATGCAGATTGCCGGGTGGCGGCGTGTCCCCGAACTTCGTGCAAGATTATACACTTCGGGACGAGATTCCAGGGCGTAAGAAAAAAAAAAAAAAAAAGAAGAAGCGCGAAAGTGAGGGGGGATTGGTGGATTCTGACGGTGCCGGAGTGTAGCCAATATTAATAACGCGACATGTGTATCGACTCCGTGGAAGTTGGATGCTTCCGCGCGAGCCGCCCAACCGTTTTCTCCCACCGTTCTTACACGACTCGGTTTTATGCGTCTTGTTATGCAGCTCGTCCGTGTGGGAAGCAAAGCAACGGTATCCTTATCGAGGTTCTAATATTTTTACTAAGTTCCCTCTAATCGCTAATCTTAATCACCGGTCGATGCCTCTTTTGGGCACCACTTACAAACGTTTCAAACGTTCCCCAACATCGTTCCGTTCGCCTGTTCTACACTTCAAGTACCTCCAAGTACTCTCGATCTTTTCCGATAGAAGGACACGGTAAAAGTTGAGAGGAAAAATCGATCGGTCGTAATTAAATGCGTAAAAAGACTACGAAGGAGAGGGGGGGGGCAGAACGGAGAGCACAGAAGAGAAAGATCGAAACGAGAAAGCAGCGAGACGTCGAGGAAAGATCTTCGGAAGAGTATAAACCCCGACGGTTTTATTATTGATAGTTACATGGCCGCGAGGCCAGCGGGGCATGTACGAAATTAATTTCATACACGAAGTGAGTCCCGATATATTCGACGTGGATAGTGCATAAATCAACGATCGAATGCATTAGGCTTCCAAAGGGCCACGCGATTATAGCGTTTAAAAGCGCGTGCTTTTGGCGCTGGCGTGGCGGACCGCCGCGCCGTGGGAAGAAAAGAGACAGGCTGGCCGCGTCTGTGGCCGCGAAGAAGGACGGAATGGCTCTTCGCGGTCCATTCGCGCCCACGCGTGCGAATTAAAGAACCTCGGATAAGGTAAGAAGCGAGAAGGTAAAAAAGGACGGCGGATAAAAGAGCAAGAGGGACGGTTGGGAAGAAAGGCTGCGGAAAAAACGTGGCCAGGGACCACCGCCGGCAAAACTGAAAACCATGGAAACGTGTGGGACGTGGAATTCACGGTCGTGGATCGACCGTTCATGTGAGAATCGACGACCGTTCCGAGAACATCGTGGCGCCACTTCGACGTTTCTGCCAACCTCTTTCTCTCTCTCTCTCTCTCTCTCTCTCT
>CAJDYZ010011776.1:26243-45599 GCA_903986555.1 Heterotrigona itama
GTGGCGTGCTGAGCAATTTTTTATCTGGAAAAGAAATGATTAATAATTTCATCAATAAATTTGAAAATCTCTGCTAAAAGCTTGAAAATAGCATATGATGATAAATAATTATATATATATGTACAAATGGATCTTGCATTAATCCAAGAGAAAGCTCTCGAATTGCACACCAGATTGAAAGATAATAAATTTTAAAGCATCTACTGATTGTTATATATGTACTTTTTTACGCAATAAATATCTACACCTGAAAACTGTTTAATTTCTAGTTCATTTATGATTCTTTTCGACTGATTATCGATGTTCCACAAATGCACAAATTACCGACTGAAAGTTACGTAAAAATTGCTTGAAGATCACGTAGCAGCATATCATTATACTATATTTGCATGGCCTACATAAATCTGTCAAATCAAAAATGAATTGATCAACTCAAAACACATGTACTAAAGATGATGTCAAAAATTTGAACTTTGTTTTATACGAAAATAATTTATGCACTAGTAATAATATGCCCATCATAAACAAATAACTTTTCTTTGCCTGACTTCATTTTCGAAATATTCATTTGTAATATGATTCTATTCCACATGTATACATATAGTATACATACATATGTATAGAGAATATTGTTTGGGAATATTTGGATTGAATATAAAAAGAAAAAAATCCATTTAAAAAGAATAGTATTGTTTAAGATAGTAAATATGTTTATATACCATTTATATTTTTTTATTACTATATATTTATAGTTATATGAATTAATATACGAATATGAATTAATATATAATATGAATTAAGTTATCAATGAGATTTTTATTAAATTTTTGTGTCATTAGATGATTTCTATAATATTGTAAACATAGGGAAGAGAAAAAGAAATTTTCTAAGTAGAACTTCTTTCATGAGAACTTTCTTTTTCTAAAATATCTCAATATTCGATGTTATGTCACTAAAGTATATCCATTGATAATAGAATCTTCTAGTTTACTGCATTACACTTAAGATGCTAAACCAAAAAAAAATCATTACATGATTACATGAATCAAAAATATGTACATACGTAATCATTATTGTGCCATTTTCCATTGCACCAGATTCGCAGATATTTATTTTACATGTCTTTTTGAGTACTATAAGTACTTAAATATAATTGTTACATTGAAGTAAGTATTTACATAAAATGGTATTTTCAAAATATAAAGGCTTAAATGGCAATAGTGTAATTTCATACTGTTTTAATCAACGGGAAAATCTTGAATTTAGAAATTCGATCGATAGAAACATATATAATTTGATTTGCCATGACCAATAACAGAAAAGAAAGTTAAAACTCATTAGAAATACATATAGCTGCGATTATCAATAAATAGTTCAAAAATTATTGGACCTCGCTTTATTTTCTAAATAAAAAAATTTGCAAATTATTGTATTGGACATAACAGACCGACATCATGATCAACAATTAATTTCTTTCTTCATATATATCAATCTCTTTATATTGCTTTATGATCTGTCTAAATCAATAAAAAAGAAATTTTCCATATTAATGATCGAATTTAGATTTTTGAATTCAAAGTTTTATCATTGTATGTTCAAATATTATAAAATATTGGTAATTGTACTTGTCTTGATATTATATATACGAAACAAGAACTACATATTACAATTACGCAATTTCAAATAAGTATAAAAATAATACTAAACAAAAAAAATTTGTTTATGCAAAATTAAACAATTCAGTTTTTGGTTTGGATATTTTTTTTCTTGAATATTTAAGTATTCTGTTTGTTGTGACATGTACATATTACAACTTTCACATGAGCGAAAATGAAGTTGCTGGCATAATATTTACGGTAACATTTTGGGAATAATATTTTGGGATATCCTATATAGAATTTTCAAATAACCCGCACTTTTTTACTTCCTTATATCAATGTAATTGACCGCGAGTCACACAAGTCTCGTATTATTTCGTTTCGATTTAAGCTATTTTCCACTTTTTAATTCCAAACAGAAATTTCACCTTTGCACGCGTATGTATATAAAACAATTTGTAGTAAGGCTGTATGAATTATATCAAACCGCAGAAATTAATAGCAGATTAATAACTACGAAACTAACGGTCTACAAATATATTCTGTTTACTTATGAAATTAACTACAAATTCAAATTATAATTAGATAAATTACAAGAGAGACCAAGGCAAGTTTGATAAGTTTTCCCAATTTTTAATTTTCGCAATTAATTAATCATTATATTAATATGCTTTCGTCAACATTTCCTTAATAAGAGGTTCGTTTTATCACTAAAACAAAAAATCAATCAGAGGAGGTCGAAAAACATAATTTTTATTACCTTTTAAAAGAACAATAATCATATTTAAAAAAATCAAAAGCCAACGAAATGGTCTTTGAATTGAAAAAAATCGCTAAACTAGAAATTTATCAAATATATTTTGACCTTTCCTATTTAACTGTAAATTATTATTAAATTATTATTATTATTAATTAATAATAATTATAATAATAATTATTAATTAATAATAATAATTTTATTTTATTAATAATTTTATTAATAATAATATTAATTAATAATAATTATTAATTAATAATAATAATTTAAATATTTAAAATTTAAATTATTATTATTATTAATTATTAATAATAATAAATTTAATTATTATTAAATATTATTATTATATGAATTATTATTATTATTATTAAAAAATTCAAATACAAATTATTACAAATACAAACGTCAATTTACCCCACAAATGTTTATATTTATATAAAATATTTCGATGTGATTATTAACTCTGATTAACTATTTTAAGAACAATTTCAACATAAAGAATGCAAACTACGAAAATGATTATAGTGCAAAAGATTAATAAAGTAATAAGCTTATAATCGATCAACTTCTGTTTTCTTTACTATGTTTTATTATCCAAACAAAGGACATGAACTTATTATTATTCAGCCTTATCCTCCGACGTATTTGGATAAATGAGTTTCTACTGTAACTAATTGTGTGACTAAATATACATTATTTCAATATTGTAATTCTAATTTAGTAATATAATTGTAATTCAGCTACATACACACATAAACAACAGAAAATTTAATTGACAGGAAATTAAAAAATTAATTAATATAATATAATATATTAAAATAATATATAATATATAATATAATATAATATAATATATTATATATATTATATAATATATAATATGAATAATCACGTATTATGTACTTTAAATTAGAAATATTTTGTAGCAATCTATGTAAACCAATTTCATGGTATACATTTTACATGCCAACAATTTATTTACATCACAAGAAATCATTATATAAAAACGAAAATAACAGAATAGAATTATCTTATCTTTAGGTAACTTAATAAGAAATCAAATTTATCCAACATATGAAATTCTCTTCAAACAAACTGAAAAGTCAACAATATTTACTTTTCTATTGTAGTCTTTAGATAACGAGTAAATTCCATTCATGTCGTTCTGATTTGAACGATTTGATCATACATGTACATTATAGCCAAATTATTTCACTGTATCAACTTGCTTTTGTATCAATTTACTTTTGTCTCTCTTATTAATTCTTAATAATAGTACATATTTATTTTTTTATAATCTTTGTTTTATGTATAGTATTAATAGTATTTATGTTATGTAACAAATTGAAGATAAAGAGCTTGTAAAATAACAAGATAGTTTCATAATCTCGGATAATTACATACATAAATCTCATTATTGCATATCACGATGAATCATTAATTCCAGCTATAATGTATAGCTTCAAATGTTTTTAAATGATAGTGTATTTATGCAATTAATAATAATTGCAGCTTATTTTCATGAAAGAGAAAACATAACACTGTCGAATTGCTCAAATGAACAATATGTATATTAAACTACATTATATTATATATAACATAAATTGTGAAATATATGAAGAGTATCATATTTTTATTATGTTGAGCATTAATAAATGACAAAGATAAGTTTACTGAATTGCAATTAACAAATTCACAAGCACAAACATAATGACGTCTAAAGAAATTACATTGCTCGTTATATCTATAATTAAATATTAATGAATGCAATAATGATGGAGCAAAAAATAAGTCAGTTAAATTATGACGTGTTTTAATTTAAAAAATTGTATATAAAAGAAACTTAAAAACAAATAAAAACAGTAAAGTTGAGATATACACGTAAATGTTAATTATATACATATGTATAATTAGATATGTAGATTAATATATATTATATTTGTATTATACTTATGTATTATGTATATATTTCATTTTATTTGTGCCAAACTCATGATAGTAGTATATATATATATATATAATATGACATACGCATGCGCCACGAGCTTTATGACTTTAGTCATATTACAAGTTATAAATATTATAAAAACGGACACAATTATGCAATTAATCTGCATCTAAATTTCAATATTTGATTACATTACATTATTTTATAATGTTTAGTGAAAATTTTGCAACTAGTAAAGAAAATAAAAATACAAAAAATTTACATATATCGCATGCACATATATTATTTTTCTATATTTGCCATTATCAATACATATAATACATTAATACATAATAACGTAAAAATATTGAAAATTGTTCAAATATTAAACATATTCGAAGAAATATCTACTTAAAATATATACATACACATAGTTTTTACATGATGATTTTGTATACGTACCTACATATGTTCTCGTTTGATACTTGTATAAAATGGCAAAATAAAAATGAAAATATGCAGTAAAATATCAAAATATGTAGCAATTACCAGAATAATATTCTATAATATTATAATTATCAGGATAATATTCCGTGATATTGTAATATTCTCGTCGATATGTACACGTGGTCTTGCGGCTTAAGGAAACCATCAATTTGGTCGTATACATATATATATAGATATATAGATATACCTACATACATATGCAAATAACACACAGTACGTAAAATATCAAGTTGAATACGTTACTTAAAACGTAATACGATTTGACACACGAAAATACACTCTGACTGTTCCGAAACTGTATTCAGTTTATTGGAAAATTATCGAATTTAATGAAATTTTCAACTAAAAAACAGTTTTAAAACATTATCACTGCAAAATCGAATATCTTCAAGTAAGAGCAAACGACATCTTCATCTTGTGCTACTAACACTATTAGAATATGACTTTACATAAGGTACAAAAAAATAGTTGATCACACGACTCATGTTTATATACGATGTACAAGTGCAAAAACGATAAATCTGTTACATAATGTTTTGTACCTCAACTCGTCAAATCGCAACTAACAGAGAAAAAAATTTTTTGAATAAATAAACAGTTACAGCGGTGACTTTCTGGAATCGATCGAAATGCTCGTTTCGCTTAAATACAGACCTGTGCAGAATATTATTTTCAACTAACGTATAGACATATTTAGGCATTCACGAGCCGGTAAATTCTCAGCTTGTTTGAAGCTAAGCGATCGTTACCGGCAAGAAAAACGAAAAGGGGTGAAAGCGTGTATACAAGCACCATCAATAAACGATCCTGCGAGGGGTTGACTTTCTTAACCAATATCTCACCTGAAAGTCGCAGTGGATAATTTCGGCGTCGTCTAGAAGTCGAATAGTGGCGCGATGCACCACCGTAACGTCACTTTTACTACCAAATTTCAACATTTCTGCCCTCAAGTCGCCACCCGAATTATCCCCCCGACCCTCATCGTCTCCTGCCCCACAACACCACACACTGCCAGCTAATTACTTTCGATTCACGTTACTGTTAATCGTAAATAATAATAATCGTCGCTGACACGCGACTTTTCAGTAAATTTTCCGGCAAGTTGATGTAACGCACGATGACACTACACAACGAACGACACATCACCGTAATAGAATACCAAACTTTCTGTCAACCGGTCCTGTCTTCTGACCCACTGTTGCAACGGTGCCATGTTCTCTACTCACGTAACAAACCCGATGTTGCCATTTGGAAATACAACGACCGCAAAATGTGATTGGTTCGTAGCTAGACCTAGGCGGGAAATTTCAAAATGAAATTACAAATATCACATTTTCTTTCAATTAAATTTGTAAATAAAATAATCACTAAACACATGTCAACGAGGATACTGTTTCGCTTTATTTGTATTACAATTGAATTCTATTTTATTTTAGAATGAAACAAAACATAATTTTTTTATCGGTAAATCTACTTCAAAACTTATATAGAATATATACGACTTATGCAGAACATAAATAATAAAAGTCACAAATAAGAAAATGTATCATTATAACTCGTAAACCATTCATATTTAATATATTACTGGTTTTCTATCAAAAAAATTAGATGAATGCATTTAACGGTAAAAAATATTGAATATAAAATAAAGGAATTTTATTTTTATCAAATATATCAATATCAAGTAAAACAATTCTTCTTCTTTTACAATCGTACCATATTCTCATTGTCGAAAACCGTTTTTATCGAAATATTGCTTCTGTATGAGGTTATAATAATAGCCCATAGATGGCGCTCAACGATGAATGACGTGTATTAAAGTGGTAAATTGAAATATGGTGGGGATAAACTAGGGGCATTGAACAAAGGTTGACTGCGTTGGTCGAGGAGTCGGCGGCGCATTCACGACTTAAACATGGCAGCGGCTACCAGCGTTGTCGTGCTCGACAGGGGCAACAATACCACCTGCACGATTAATTTACACGGTGTGTGCGCGCGTACAAATTATAACAAACCACTAGATCTGCGAGTTGACTACCGAGTTTTATTAAAATTTCCTTGGCATAACGTGTAAAGACGTAAATAAATACACCGCGGTATACAGACACATGCATGCACAAACACATCTGACAAATCATTTTTATCCTGAAAAACAATATTTCACATCATCATAAGGTGTTACTAAAAAGAAAAAGAAAACTTTGGCAAAGAATGATCGCGTGGAAAAACAGTTTGAAAGAAATACACCATAAAGATTTATTGACAACGTACCGCTCTCAGATTTGTGTCCCATTTTTATAAGAAGACAAAGTGTGTGCGCGCCTTAACTCAAGCCTAACCTCTAGTTTTTGTGCTGTTTTCATAATGTGTCTGAGAGTTTGCACATGCATCTACAAAATTAAATTATTCGCTTAATTAAAGTTTAATTAAAAGTGTAACGGGCCATCTCGATCATTTTTATTACTTATTTTGAAACATTAAATGGGCGTCAAAGTTTTTTTTTTTTTAACGTGCTCGCTTAATCATAACACTGTCATTGTAAACACGCCGTATATTTTCTTCAATTGTTTGAATACTATTGACACTTTGAATGACGAATGTGTGCAATAAAAATTTCTACTTAAATTAATATCAAATAGAAATAGATTATTATATATCAAATAGATTATTATATATCAAATAGATTATTACATTTATGAACAAAATCGAATTTAGATTTTGATCGAGATTTTTTGATTTTCAGGAGCAACCGTGGTATCCTGGAGAGTAAATAACCAAGAACAGCTATTCGTCAGGTAAGTTTCTGTAATATTTGTATCGATAAAAATAATTTGTTATTATGATTAATAACAATGAATCTTTTGTATTAAAATAATCATTAAAGTATAAAGCGAATTATTTCGTTTGAAACTCATTCTTTGTCTTTATAATGTAACATTTGTATGTTATAAAACTTATTTGCAAATGAAAATATTTATTATTCTTTTAATAAGAATTTCCTTTGGTACTGTATAATTAGCTAACATTGTCATATAGCTGTTATACGACGAAAATTATTAATACAAAATATTAATACAAAATATTAGCTACTTAATACTAACTACAAATGATATACAAACAAATGCTTAATTAATACAAAAATATTAGGTAATACAAAATATTCTTAAAAACAAAAATGCACAAATTTATGTCCACATAACTGAAGAACATCAAATTTTGTTATAAATATTATACAAAATTTGAACTGATTAATATTTTGTGCAATATTATTAATATACGTTATATCTGAGAAAACAAAAATTCATTAAGATTATCTCTTTTTACATATGTTTTTCTTTTTCTTTTTCTTTTCCTCTTTTTTTTAAAGTAAATTAATCGTAATTAAATTACGCATATTACGTAATAAGATTAATTATAGTTAAGATTTACTATGATTTGTTCAAATCAATTATCATTTAAGTACTTGAATTTTGAGATATGTATATAATATAATATAATATAACACAATGTTTTTTTTTTCATTTCTAAAATAGATATAAATATAAATAAGGACAAAATATTGCAAAAGAATTCACAGTTTTGATAATATGCGTTTTAAACTATTAATTCTCGAATCACCGGCCAAAAAGTTACCGATCCGAATGACTTTTGAATTATTCACATATCGGAATTGTATATACTAAATATTATTCACTGGCATTTTTCTGACTATTTAGAAAATTTTGCATTTTCCAAGAGTCAATTTAAAATTGAGTGGATATGGTAAATAAATAAAAAAAAAATAAATTCCTTTTTATACAAAATTCTTAAAGAAATCTAAATTACCGGCATCTTTTTATATTTTCTGTTTATTCTATAATATCGTTTATTCTACCAAAATATTTGAACTATTTTAAATTAAAAAGATTTAGCATGGAAAAGTGTACACAAATTTTCGAAATTTCAAATTAACATTATAAGTAATTATAATATTAACAGAATAATTACGAATAAAATACGTATAATTGTCATATAGTTCTTGACTAGACGAAGCCCCCATAATATGGAAATAATGATTATCTAGAAAGATAATAACTGGACAACAAAAAGAATTCATAAAATAAGTATTAAAATTGTGTATTGTTTATTATTTTGATAATTCATTATTACGACAGTTCAGTATGTTTTATGTATGCAAATCAAGATTGGAATCATTCGTACAGTTACTATGAACGTAAACATTTTCTTTTCGATCCTGTTATAAGATACATAAAATAAAACTGATATATTTTATATAGAATCATTTCATTATGTAAACGTTTGATCATCTCATCGTATAAAAATAATTTTTAAACGGAAATTATTTAATTTGAGCAGATAAATGCGACAATAAGAACTACGATGCTAAAAAAAGAAAAAGAATCCTCTGTTCTTCAATGATCATATAGACAACTATAGAGTATTTTAAATAAGCAAAATATCCAGCATCCATCATTCCTCAGTTTGTTAATGCTAGAAAATATATATTATTTTGATAGAAGACGAAGAGAGAATTTTTCTAATATATTATTTATAAAGGTTTTGATGTAAATTTTGGTTTTACGATAGAATATTGGAATTCATATTAGACAAAAACATACATATAAAAGAAGTATTTTTAATTGAATATTTGTCTCATAACAACATGAGAATTTTTATTGGTATACGTAAACATCCGTTACTGCATAATTTTTTAATGCACGTTATACATTTATACATTTTTAACGAATAGGAATAATATCGAAGGAAAATAGTAGGAGTAGGGTATAGCAAGAACAACAGCATACAAGTCATGCGTATACACCTGCTATGAAAGAGCCGCTTAAAAGCGCGGTGCCCGTGACGATCGCTTTAAAAGCAGCAGTCCGAGAGCAGACGATGAAAAAACTGACGAAGCGAAGGCAAGGGCGCTCTGGACCAGTAGGTATATACCTTTAACACGAAGTTCAGGGCCCCTCGCCAGTTGCTAGTCATTGGTTCTTCCGACTGTAAAGGTGCTGTCACGGCCACTTGTTTCTGTCTGTTGCTTTCATCTTTCCTTAAATGTCATAAATCAATTTCCCTTCGAGTATAAATATTATTACTAGAAAATGAAAAGTTGCGAAAAGTTTTTCACGACTTTTCATTCGTCAAACGTACAATTTCAAAAACTGAAGTTCTAAATGACAGCGAGAACTTCTATAACAAAGAAAGTCAACAGGCATACCCGTAATTTACTCTAATTCCCGTGGAAACAGCTATAAAAGTTACATCGGTATGTCCGGTTTGATATGAATCTCTTAGGCACGAGATGTGACTAAGAAATATAGTAGTCGTAATACTTACGAATCTTTTCGTATCTTTATTGTATATATTTTGGAACTATGTACAAAAAAAACTCTTATCATATTATTGTGTCAATGTTATTCTATTTCAAATTTATAAATACATTTACATGCTACTGTTTTTATAAATATGCTTAAAAATAAAATCATATATTGGTTTAAAAAAATAGTATCATAATTAGTTTATTGTTATTGATATTTGAATAATATCATGAATAAAAATGTTAAATATAATTTTGTTTAAATTGCTAGACTACAATTACAGGACAACTAAACGTAAGAAGATTATAAAAAATATTATCTTTTGTTTTGTCCTCGATAACATAAAGTATTTTTGTTTATAATATATTTTTTTTAATTTAAATATTTATTTTATTTAAATTTTTAACTTAAATATGAAGTAATGTATACATACCATAATATCAATTTACTTTTCCATTTTCTATTTACCATTTCAACATGACTTATACAGAGAATTTTAGAGAAAATGTCGACATTACAACAACAAAATTTCCTTTGTTTTATAAAATGACAAAGACGTAAATATTTAATTAACCCTAAAATATCAAATGCTGTTTCATTTTCGTTTGACTCATAATGTGCATGCCACTACATTTTTTATTATTATCTTATATTCTTTTTTTTTTTTTTTTTTTTTTGGTAAATAAGGCATTTTTATAATAATGAAATTTATCGTCCTTCATCTCTATGATTCATTATGGTCCACCATTCTCATAATCCCAACGATGCGTTGTTGCTTGACCATTTTATTTCCGAGAGGAATAAAATTTAATGCACAAATAAATGAAGAACATTACAATTTAATTTTGAAATATGATTTTGAAAAAAAGAATTCTTTCTCTCTCTCTCTCTCTCTCTCTCTCATTCTCTCACTTATTCACCCACTCTGTCATTATTAAAATCATGAAACTTTAGTTTTATGAGTAATATTAAAATTATGAAAAAGGAAGATGAAAAAAAGTGTTACACAATTGCAATTTTAAATAATTGAAGTATTTATTTGACTAAATACAATGTATATGCAACAGAACAAAAGTAAATTAAATTTTTTAAGAATTATAAACCTTTTAATTAATTAAAAATTATTCTAAATTTTCTACAATCACATAAATATGTACATAATGAATAATCCTTAATCATAAATATCCATATATTTGTTATTACTTGTGTAATTTATTTATAATTTTATATATTAAATCATTTTATTACGTAAATTAATTTACTTTGGTTAAACGATACGTATTTGTTTGTTAAAATTTCTTACATTGAAAGATATTCAAATGTTGAAGTATCTAAAATGATACATTGTCGTAATAAAATAAAAACTGAAACTTCTTTCCTGGAAGAATAGTTTGTAATTAAAGTATAAATTGCGTTGATATCGTTACATTCGAATTTTAATTATAAATTACTGGTAATGGGCTTGATAGAACAAGATGTAATACAAGTTACATTCAGCAAACACTAAATTAAAAATTAAAATAGATAATAAACACATATTTATAGGGAGAATGTTTATACTATGATTTTGAGACAGTAAAAAAAAATTAATTTCAATCTGGAAAGTTATTTTATTTGCGGCATGTGATTATTGTATCTAGTAATCTAACGTATGTATATTTCAATTATAATTGTCATATAACTAATATAACTAATATTTAGGTCAATATCATCTACAATACATTTTGAAATATTTAATTTGTTATTTTTGTCCTCGATCTATTTTTATTTGTACTTTTCAATACCAAACATATACATATACTATATAGATAAACATAAATCAAGGTCTCTATATAACATTGAAAATAGTATATCATTTATATTAATTACTTTAATCTCAAACTTTATTTTATATTAATTACTTTGATCTCAAATTTTATCAATTCAGAGGTCGTAATGAAACAGAGAGATACTGATTTGAAAATTTCAAACGAAGATTTAGGTAAAATAAATCGTTTCCATCATTAGCATTTAAATAATGTTCAATTAGAAAAATCTAGTAAATCAACATTTTCTAGAATTGTATCATCACATTACATTTAAATTATCCATAAATCCTTAATAGTTACTAGAGAAAGCATTTAGGAAAAAAGATTATAAAAAAATATCGTTTATTTTTTATTGTTCTTAATATAATTTTGCAAAAATGAAATGCAAATAAGCCATCAAATCATACAAAACTATAATCATAATCTCCAATTTTTTTTGAAAAAAAAATGAAAATTTTATCATTTATTATAAATTTATTAGAAATTAATAGAAAAAAATTTATCTTTGTCTGTAAAACAGTAAGTTTTACCATTATATATTATATAGTGATATTATTAGCAATATCGTATTAGCAAAAATTACAAACATAATACCAATGTTCTTGTATACTTTGTATTGAATAGCTGTATTTCATTAAAGTATATTTCAAGATATAGATTATTATTGATATATTGATATATAATATGATTCATTTTTCCTTGCAAGCACGGATACACACACGCAAATATTGAATTTGTTTATTGAATATTGAATATTGTTATCAAAATGTATATTTGCTATTTTGATTTAAGTTTATTTTTTTATATGAAATATATATGGTAATAGTAAATGAATTTTTTTCTATCCGAATAACATATTCATATTTGTATTTTCTTTATTATCATTCATAGATTTTAGATATTTTATATATATTATATGTATTATATATTGTATATATATTATATATATTTTATATTCCATTTTTATTTTTTTACTAATGCTGTTGTCTCATTTATTTTATTTTGAAACATGTCCTTATTTGTCCAATTAGTTTTCTTTATGACATAGTATGAATTAGTTATGTAAATTAGTTGTTTTTTTGCTAGGCCGATTAATGTAAAACTAGATAAATTTATATTTAGAATATTTATCAAATGTGTTTAGTATTTTATCTAAATATGTGTTGTAAAAAAATTGTGGGATATATATTCACACAAAGATACATAATTAACTTACTATAGTAATATTTTATACTATATATACTATAGTAATTTTATACTTATTTTATATTTATACTATAGTAATTAACTTACTATAATAATATAGTAATATTTTATTGGACCATTTATGATAATAACAAACTGATATTATAAATTGATATTATTTTTTGTTATAGAATCTATTAAATCATAAATCAGTAAACAAAAAATAAATACAAAAAATACAAAGAATTATTTCTATGTATTTTTTTTCCATTTTGTAACGTATGTTAAATAAATTCAGTACGATATTCAATTGCTAATATTTGATTAACAAATTAGTCATTTATTTTGTAAAGTAACAATTTGTAAAAAATATTTTTATAAAAATTACTTGTTAATACGCGATTACGAACTGATAGTAACATGATTTCGCTATTTTTCGAAAGTTTAAAAAAAAAAAAAAATGAAAGTATGTCTTTGTTTTAATTGATAAAATTATTTCTGACCAAGTGTTCTGACCAGTTTTATTTATAGTTTGAATAAGTTTGATAAAATTATTCTGACCAAGTGTTCTGACTAGTTTTATTTATAGTTAATTATTTCAATACATTTTAATTTTATATATTCTAATATTTATATGTACAATATCAAAAAATTTATTTCAATTCTCTTTCTTTCTTTATTTCCGTGAGATTTACATCAGAAAGTAATTCTACGATTTTTAAAATAGCTTAATGCGATTATGAAGGATTGTTTCTGTTGAATGCAAAATAATACACTTTACACTACACTTACACTGAACGACTGAAATAAATTTCCTTTATCAATATTATTATAAACTACTGAAATATTATAAAATATAGAAAACTACTATAAACTACTGAAACTACTCTCTTCATCAATAATTATTATTGGCAACGAAAAAAATGCTTGGTCATTTATAATTGTTATACCAAAATGTTTAATTCTCTAGTTAACTTTTTGAAAATTTTTCTTTACATTTTGAAATTAATGTTCTCAACGTAAATAACAAATCCGTTTCAGTTATTGATTTTCTTCGTAAAGATTTTTGTGACTAGTAGAGGGGAGAATTAGTAAACTCCTATTATATGAAGTCTAATTAATTTATTGCTTACCAAATTCATACAAATGAACTAACCTATATACATTCAATATCCTAGTTGTAAATTATCCATTCATAAAGTAGTTGATAATAACTGTAAATTGTTGTTAGATTAACCAAAAGGCCGTCAAATAAAATTCGTGCCCAAAGACGTTTATATGAAATATAAAGAAAAAAATCTTTATATTATACATACTGTATGGTATAAAAGTTGATCTGTAAATTCACTCGAGCTTTTTGTCTGAAACATTATTTATTTGCACTTCTCACTTTACAAATCTTCTACATTATTATTATTTATAAAATTTATTTCTACTGTAATAGAATAACAGTACTGTAATAAAATAATCTACATTATTATTATTTATAAAATTTATTAATTTATACTTATAATAAATAATAATATTAACTAAATAACAAACATATTTAAAATTAATATTTTGATTATTTGCAAAATATGTTATATATACATATATATTGTAAACATATCTTTATATTAAAAATCATCCTTTACCTAATCACATAATTTTAATTGCACAAGTTGCCAAAAAAATTTTTTTCTTTAATTTTTATTTAACTTTTTATAAGAAATTGTCATCTCATACATATTATTTGTTTGAGTATATACTAATGGATTGATTATTTGATTATTATTTAATCTCTTCCATTTTAGAGAATAAATATAAAATATGTATACAAAATGTTCATCATAGTATCCTTTTAAATTTTTCAAGCATTTTCCGCAATTTGATAAAAAATTATTAGGAACAAAAGTTAATTAGTACTTACAATAATAACTAACTTAAAAAAAATAACCAAACGATTTTCTGTTGAATAAGTTAAAGTTATATTAAAGTTAATTCAAAGTTAATATGTGTTTCTTAAATAACATAATTTCTTTTATTCATTATTGAATACTACGTTTCCTTTATAATTTTTTAAAAAGCTAAAAAATAATGAGATTTTCTTATTAACACGTTAATAAAGTTAACCATGAAAGTATTCAACAAGTTCTCTTACTAATAAGCTTTCTAAACAATAAACGTTAAATTCGATTTCTTGCCATAATATGTGTCTGTATGATAAATGTATTCTTATTAACTTATCATTTTGATACAAAATATATATATATATATATATATAATGCATATAATATTAAAATACATATATATTATGAATATTAATTATTTGTCAAATTGTGAAGAAATTAATATATTTTTGCACAACGAATATTAAAGAAATGTACGCGAGAACAGTGGATTTATATAAAAAATGATTTAAAAAAAAAAACTTGTTACCTTTTAGGCTGATTTTCTAAAATTAAAATTATTGGAAGAATGCATTACATTAAATTTTTCATTATCACTAGAAGGATCTAAAATATAAATATCTTATATATAATATTTTTCTTATAATTTGATTTTTCATTGTGTAAAATAAATGTTACAATAATATTGAATTGCAATAATATTTCAAATTTTAATGAATGCATCAGTACATCAATTTGTACACAATGTCATTATTACGCATAAATGAAGTATGAATTAGAGTTATTATAGTTCTTATAATAAATTCTCAAAATGTCACTTTTATGTCAATATCTTTTTTTGCTCTAAAACTTTTCAAACAGTACATTAAAATTTTTAAATATTAATATTTCCAAGTATTATTTGTTGTTTCCTAGAATTATGTTTCATTTGTATGTTAATTCTTTAATTTCTCTCTTAAAAAATTCTTAACAATTCGACGAAAAATGTTCAGTTAATGTTTTTTCAGTTTTCTCTTTAGATTAAATTTTTTCTTTTTTTTTTTTTTGCATGTTATAATTATCAAAATAACTAAAAATTTGCCTGTATATTAAGTCTAAAGAATAAAGTCAATAATGTGATAACTTTATATTTTGTTATTCTATTTACTATTGTCTTTATTGTATATAGTCAGTCAGTGTTAACACAATGAAACAGAATTGTTCCTCATTCATATTGATCATTTGATATTAAGTTTTGATAGTTACCATTGGAAATTTATCTTAGAAATTCCAAATAAAAAGTAAGAAAATGTATATTTCTTAAAATATACACTACAAGGTAAAGCTTCGAACAGCGTGAAAAAGAATATTTCATAAATATAGTTTTCATATTAGCCAAATCTGGCACAAAGTCGAGGAATTGTTAGAAGATTGGATAAAATACAGATGAACTTGATGAAAAATCAGAAAAAAGTTGATACTTAATCAAAGAATCGCAAGAATCCCGTTTATGTTTCATAATCAAGTTTGATGCAAAATTTTGGAGCTGAATTTCATTTCATGGATTTCATGTGAAATCAAGGAAACACAAAAGTATTAGTCTGCTTTTAAAACTTAAGCGGAGGTGAAAAAGTAAAAAAAGATAAAAGTCCCCTCTTGGAAATTATAAAAATTCAAACGTCTCTAAAAGCAATAAAAAAATTTGAATATACTATGGCATCCGGGAAGCAGAATTTTAGATTGAAGTTTTTGTCAAATTTTAGAAATATTTTGAATCAGGCGAAGCCAAAAATCAGAATCACTTTTCATGGAAATATACAATTTTCGAGGTATTTATAAAAAAATTATTGGCACCTTTACAATGAATTTTACCAATGTATACTTATAATTGTGTGTCTGCGATGATGTATACATCAGTATTGGTTACCGATTGCCTTACAATGACCAATGATTTCATTGATAAAATGAAATCTAACCCAAATCTCTTTTCTTTTATTTTTAGTTGCATGAGAGATTCATACAGACTACTCAGCAGCAAACCTATCGACTATGGTTGTGGCTGTGTGTGACAGATACATGTACAAATTCATTGGAGTCGATAGATTTTTTTCAATATCTCGAAAAGGATACATCCCTGTGGAAAATGACTTTGATTTTCAGCTTTAATGATTCAAAATACAAAATAACAAATTTGGGCCAAGCATTTTACTATAGCCAAAAACTTTTTCATGATTAGATCGTTATTTTGAAGATTGAAATTTCATCTTTATAACTTCTTAAAATCTGCTGTACGATTCTTCGTCGCCATTTTATTGAACATTAAGGTTGAATGACAAAATGTTAGGATTCCTCGAATTTTTCATCTTAATATTCAAACTTCAATAAAATGCTGAAAAAAGAATCGTTCTAAGGGCTAGTTGTAAAAGGCTTTAATTATCGAAATTATGGGAGATCTAATCGCGAGAAAAATTTTCAATGTCTTTAAAGATGATTTTCGAAAAAAATTGTAAATTCTCATCTTTCCATTTATTTATATTTATGAAAAAAAAACATGGAGATTTTATGGTTTAACATGAGATCAAGTAGATTGTTATATGATATTCTTAGTTATAATTGAAATAATTGAAATTATCATTGATATTGATTCAGTTATATTCTTCACTGTATATGACTTGTAGTCAAAGATTATTATAAATGTTTGTATATCATTAATACTAAAATAAATATTTCTAGGTAATTTCTAAATGAAATTTTATTGTTGATTCAAAGAGATACTTTATTTTTTCAATTTCACTGGATTAACTCTTAACGAACATAATGTGAAACTTTCTGTAATGAAAAATTGTGAAAATCTTCTATCGAAGGAGCATGATTTTGAGTTCCTACGTACCATGAAAATTCCAAAGTTACTTTGGTGGGGCATCATGAGTTTGTTTATATAACATGTGTATTTATTCATGCTAGAGATAACTTTGTAATTCCCATATGCATTACCGAGATTCCCGTACGTATTTAGTTTTTATTCAACTTAATCATGGCTGTATTCCTCGCATTGTTAGGATATTCAGAATGAAAGTTTCTGTCTCCCAATTTTGGGAATTTTGCGAATGCAGTGATAGAGATATTCTCTATATTTGAAATAAACGTATAACAAATTGTTGATTTAAAAGACATTCAACTTAATTTCGTAAAACCTCGTGTTTATACCCTATTTGAGCAAAATTCAGATTCAAGTAAGTAAATTATTCATCGAACGTCAATATGCTCAAAAAATGACTTGTTCGATTTTCTAAACAAATGTCGAATGTATATGTGTGTATTCAATGAATATTTATGAATATTTATGAATATAATAAATACTGAGTATTCGTTTGTGCTTGATTCGAACTACATAACCACATGCTCACACAGCTTCTTTTTATCTAAATGCATTATAAAAAAAAAAAAAAAAAAAAAACAGTGTCTTTACGATATTAGATTAACTCTCATTTTTAATCAATTTTTCTAATTCAAACTAGCTAAGTAAAAGGAACATTTTTATCTTTTAATTTATAAAATAAAATTTTTATTCTCAGTACTACTTTATTATTTATCGTAACAATAATGTCAGAGAGATGAAACAAAGAACAAGTCCAATCTATATTTTTGAAACATATATTCTTAACGATGAATTAAAAACATTGTTTCAAGTTACTTTTAAATTCATAGAGATAGTTTTAAATTCATTTCATTGAAGTCAGAAAATTTAAAATAAAGAAAAGTATAAAAGGATTCTGAACAAAATCTTTGATTGCAGATAAAAAGAATATCTGTTTCTATACTTTGTGATATAAATAAAACAAAAATTGATACTTCTACACAAAAAATTGATATGTGACTTTGCCGAATAATTATAAATATGTTAAAAAATCAAATACAGATTTCTACTTACATAAATTTCTACTTACATAACTCCATTATTCAAATAATCTATTTTATATAATTAGAGTCTATATAAGTCTATATAAGTCTATATAGTCTCTATATAAGTCTGTATAGTCTATAGTCTATATAGTCTATAGAGTCTATATAAGTCTATATAGTCTATATAAGAGTTTATTTAATCGAACGTTGACAAAAATTTGATTCAAATGAAATTCTATTGTATTTCTTTTTACACATTTTGATATTATATACTTATATAGAAAATAAAACATAAAATTAATATCATTAGTCATGATCTATTTGTTTTAAATTGAAGGTTTCAGAAAGTCTATTTTTATAAAGTATAAGCTGGAAGAATTTACATACACATTATTGAAGAAAAATATATACTATATATTTTTATACATTACACTATATATATATATATATATATATATATATATATATATATATATATA